>SJYC01003028.1:0-49081 GCA_006408675.1 Madoqua kirkii | reverse complement strand
AAATCTGTATGCAGGTCAGGAAGCAACAGTTAGAACTGGACATGGAACAACAGACTGGTTCCAAATAGGAAAAGGAGTACGTCAAGGTTGCATATTGTCACCCTGCTTATTTAACTTGTATGCAGAGTACATCATGAGAAATGCTTGGCTGAAAGAAGCACAAGCTGGAATCAAGATTGCCCAGAGAAATATCAATAACTTCAGATATGCAGATGACACCACCCTTATGGCAGAAAGTGAAGAAGAACTAAAGAGCCTCTTGATAGTGAAAGAGTGAAAGGGCCTCTTGAAAGTGAAAGAGGAGAGTGAAAATGTTGGTTTAAAGCTCAGCATTCAGAAAACTAATATCATGGCATCTGGTCCCATCACTTCATGGGAAATAGTTGGGGAAACAGTGGCAACAGTGGCTGGCTATATTTTGGGGGGCTCCAAAATCACTGCAGATTGTGACTGCAGCCATGAAATTAAAAAATGCTTACTCCTTGGAAGGAAAGTTTTGACCAACCTAGACAGTATATTAAAAAGCAGACATTACTTTGCCAACAAAGATCTGTCTAGGCAAGGCTATGGTTTTTCCAGTGGTCACGTATGAATGTGAGTGTTGGAGTGTGAAGAAAGCTGAGTGCCAAAGAATTGATGCTTTTGAACTGTGGTGTTGGAGAAGACTCTTGCAAGTCCCTTGGACTGCAAGGAGATCCAACCAGTCCATTCTAAAGGAGATCAGTCCTGGGTATTCATTGGAAGGACTGACATTGATGCTAAACTCCAACACTTTGGCCACCTGATGCAAAAAGCTGACTCATTTCAAACGACCCTGATGCTGGGAAAGATTGAGGGCAGGAGGAGAAGGGGACAGTGAGGATGAGATGGTTGGATGGCATCACCGATTCGATGGACATGGTTTTTGGTGGACTCCAGGAGTTGGTGATGGACAGGGAGGCCTGATGTGCTGCAGTTCATGGCGTCGCAAAGAGTCAGACACGACTGAACGACTGAATTGAACTGAATGCATGTTGACAATTTGACCTTTGGCTCCTCTGCCTTTTCCAAAGCCAGCTTGAACATCTGGAAGTTAACGGTTCAAGTAGTGTTGAACCCTGGCTTGGAGAATATTGAGCATTACTTTGCTAGCATGTGAGATGAGTGCAATTGTGCTGTAGTTTTAGCATTCTTTGGCATTGCCTTTTTTTGGGGTTGGAATGAAAGCTGACATTTTCCAGTCCTGTGGCCACTCCTGAGTTTTTGAAATTTGTTGGTATTGAGTGCAGCACTTTCACAGCATCATCTTTCAGCTCAACTAAATTCCATCACCTCCACTAGCATTGTTCATAGTGATGCTTTCTAAGACCAACTTGACTTAGCATTCCAGGATGTCTTGCTCTATGTGAGTTTCATACCATCGTGATTATCTGGGTCATGAAAATCATTTTTGTATGGTTCTTCTCTGTATTCTTGCTATCTCTTCTTAATAACTTCTGCTTCTGTTAGGTCTATGCCATTTCTGTCCTTTACTGTGCCCATCTTTGCATGAAATATTCTCTTGGTGTCTCTAATTTTCTTGAAGAGATCTCTAGTCTTTCCCATTCTATTGTTTTCCTCTATTTATTTGCACTGATCACTGAGGTAGGCTTTCTTATCTCTCCTTGCCATTCTTTGGAGCTCTGCGTTCACATGGGTATACCTTTCCTTTTCTCCTTTGCTTTTTGCTTTAGGCCTCCTCAGACAGCCATTTTGCATTTTCACATTTCTTTTCCTTGGGGATGGTCATGAGCCCTGCCTCCTGTACAATGTTATGAACCTCCTTCCATAGTTCTTCAGGCACTCTGTCTATCAAATCTAATCCTTTGAATCTGTTTCTCAGTTCCACTGTATAATCATAAGGGAGTTCATCTAAGTCATACCTAAATGGTCTAGTGGTTTTCTCTGCTTTCTTAAATTTAAGTCTGAATTCGGCAATAAGGAGTTCATGGTCTGTGCCACAGTCAGCTCCCTGTCTTGTTTTTGTTGACTGTATAGAGGTTCTCCTTCTTTGGCTGCAAAGAATATATTCAATCAGATTTTGGTATTGACCATATGGTGATCTCCATGTGTAGAGTCTTCTCTCGTGTTTTGGAAGAATGTGTTTCCTATGACCAATGTGTTCTCTTGGCAGAGCTCTATTAGCCTTTTCCCTGTTTCCTTCTGTACTCCAAGGCCAAATTTGCCTGTTATTCCAAGTATTTCTTGACTTCCTACTTTTGCATTCCTGTTCTCTATAATGAAAAGGACATCTTTTTGGGTGTTAGTTCTAGAAGGATTTGTACATCTTCATAGTTCAACTTCAGCCTCTTCAGCATTACTGGTCAGGGCATAGACTTGGATTACTATAATATTGAATGCTTTGTCTTGGAAACATATTCTTTCACATATTGTATTGTTCTAACTTTGTGTATTTTCTGCTCAGTTTAGTTTTTGCTTAAAAAATGTATTTTTCATCAGCTGTGGTCCTGGGTCCAGCATATTTCTGGTTGCCAAATTTTCCTTTCTTCCCTCAGGGGAAATCTTAAAGTATCTGTCAGTAACATCCCAGTCTACAGTCAAGAGTGAGGCACAAACCTATATCTTCCTCTCTGCAAAAAATAAAACAGAATTCATGTATCTTTCATCATCTTGTACATTTTCTCCAACATTTCCTTTTGGTTGGTCTAAACGTTACTTAAAGTCTATTTTTCCTTTTTTGGATAGGAAAAGGTAGGATTTATTGGTGGGCATGATTAAGATGGGGACAGCCCCCAAACTCTCATGAGTGTAGGGCCCACAATTTGTCCAGAGGGCCACCATTATAGATATATTTGACCTCATAGCCATCTGGGATGAGCTGCTTTTCTGCCACCATATTTTCAAATTCATGTACATAAAACTTAGTAAATCCCCACTTCTTGGAGATGTGGATCTTCTAGCGACCAGAGAACTTGAACTTGGCCCTGCAGAGGGCCTCAATCACATGCTCCATGTTCTGCAGCTTGGTGAGGATGGACATTATGACTCAGCCCATGTGGACCCTGGCCACTGTGTCCTAGGGCTTTCCAAAGGCACTATGCATACCTGTCTGAAGCCTAGACTGGGGACAGCATGCCAGTCATGAATGTCCACTGGAAAGGTTGTCTCCAAGGTCCCTTGGTAACCAGTACAGGCATCAGGCTGTGTATACGACCAAGGAGGCTGCTGTTTTCAGCCATTGCACACTGGGCCTGTATGGGGAAAAGAGCCCTGTGGGCTTAATAAGCTGCAGATTCAAGTTCTATTTTGATTAGAGGTTACGATTCCAAGAGTAATGTTAAGCAAGGCCTTTTCCTCAATGGAATTTTAAAAGATGGTTTTAAACTCAAATTTAAAATGAAATCAGAAGATTGGGATTAACATATACACTGCTCAGTCACTTCAGTCATGTCCGACTCTGCGACCCAATAGATGGCAACCCACCAGGCTCCCCCGTCCCTGGAATTCTCCAGGCAAGAACACTGGAGTGGGTTGCCATTTCCTTCTCCAATGCGTGAAAGTGAAAAGTGAAAGTGAAATCACTCAGTCGTGTTCAACTCTTAGCGACCCCAAGGACTGCAGCCTACCAGGCTCCTCCATCCGTGGGATTTTCCAGGCAAGAGTACTGGAGTGGGGTGCCATTGCCTTCTCCAACATATACATACTACTATATATAAAATAGGTGATCAACAAGGACCTACTATATAGCACAGGGAACTCTACTTGATATTCTGTAATAACCTATATGGGAAAAAAATTTGCAAAAGAACAGATATATATATATATATATATATGCATATACATATAATTGAATCACTTTGCTGTACATCTGAAACTAACATAACATTGTAAATCAATTAAAAAAATAAAAAGAGATTTGAAAAGCTTAAAGAAGATATAAATGCCAAGACACAGATATTCATAGTGGAGCAAAATTTAGAGATCTGATTGTCTATGTCATCCTACTTAAAGTATTTTGAATTATGTTTTGTGAAAGATTACCCCAGTCTTCAAGGAAATGTAGGTGATGTTAGGAGCTACTGACATTGTTTGCCATCAAGTATAAAGGGATGAGTGCTGAGTGCTAACTCACTTCAGTTGTGTCCAGCTCTTCGTGACCCTATGGACTGTAGCCTGCCAGGCTCCTTTATCCAAGGGATTCTCCAGGCCAGAATACTGGAATGGGGTGCCATGCCCTCTTCTCGGCTATCTTCCTGACCCAGGGATCAAACCCACATCTATTTATGTCTCTGCATTGGCAGGCAAGTTTGTTACCACTCGTGCCACCTGGGAAATCCATATAAAGGAATATCTTACATATATTAAACACCTAGTATCATTTTGAGATCACTTTGAAGAAATAGATCTCCTATGAGTCAGGGATCATAACAAAATACATTATCTTCATCAGAATATTAGAGATAGTAGATGAAGGTATATGAGCAAGGGGACATCCCAAGAGAGAATCTTGAACTGAAGTTAAAAAAAAAAATCTCTATGACTTCACTGAAGAGGTCATGAGCAGCTGCTGAGAAAAACCATCTGAGACTCTCTGAGCTGACCTCTCATCTACATCAGTGACACAGTGAGTCAATGCTTTTTAACTTGAAATAACCTGAATGAATAAACTGATTCTGTGTCTATAATGTCTCTCAATATATGGAGTCATATCCCCAGATCCCACCCTGTTTCTCAGCTGAGTAATGTTTATTTGTGAACCAAATCATCAATGAGTTGTAAACTGTGACAGATGGCAGAGAAAGAATTCGGGGAAGCAGGAGCTCAAGTCATCAGCAAAGCTTGAGAGAGCCAGATAAATTTTGGAAACTGCATCCCAGGAGTGGTGAAAAGGAGGGTATTTTTGCCATGGCCCTCAGCTGTCTAAAGAGCACCTTGTTTTTAATCTTGTCCAGAAAAGAATTAAAAGGCCAATTTCTACATATTCAAGACTGCCTGCCTTGTGGAGATTGGCCTTAAAAGGGATTCATCACAGTAGGGAAAGAGCCAGAACTGGAATAGGCATGTGCCAAGATGGCTCCAATCGGCCCTAGGCTGGCTGCCATCAATATAGCAGAGTTGGCATGGGGACCAGGAAGCTGAATCAGACTTGCTCTGGGTTTGAAGGGAAAATTCAAACATTGCTTTATATTTCAGAGTCTAGAGCAGTCATGGAAAGGCATGAGGACCAAAGTGGAGTTTCACTAGTCTTGGCTCAAATATTGTCTTCCATTAAATTCAGCAGCCATTATTGAGCATTGATCATCTGTAAAATATTGTGATATAAGTTAGTCTATTCTCTCAAAGCATTTACAATCTCGTGTGGGGAAAAATGATTGTATAAAAATCACAATGGAGCAAAATGCAAGTTCATTGAGAGAAATATGAACAAAAAACTATACTGGATTCAAAGACATGAGAGAGGATATCCTCTGGGGTATAGCTACAAAGCCTTCATGGAAGATGTCAATTTGGGAATAATTTTGAGAGGGAGATGCTTTGAGAGGGAGGCATGCATCCCAGGTAGAGGAGTTAGCATGAGCAAGTCTGGATGGGAAAGCAGAGGTTATATTTGCATATTGTAATATACACCAGTGTGGCACGTGGGCAGGCATTTAATGATAGACTATTGGATTATAAAATTGGATTATACTGGCTACAGGTAGATAGTATAGGCATTGAATATCAGAGGGAATATGTTGTCATTAAGATGTTAAAGCAAAGTTATTCCTAAAAGGTCTTATGGCAGACTTCTAGATTGTATATACCTTAAATCACAATTAAAATTTGTTATTTACAATAAAATTATATTTATAATATCATTAAGTACTTAATTATAAAGTACCTTGAATAATATAAGCACAAGTCCTTTTTCTTTTCCCTTAATCACCAGTAAATTCCTTCTGCTGATTTAGAGATTTCAAGTGCAGTTAGAACTCACTCATTATATCATACCCTCAGAGATATCCTGGGTCAGCCTATGTCTCCTTTGACCATGAAGTCTGAAACAACATGGCTCTCCTGTAATAGACACAGGAATCCCTGGCCCCTAGATGAGGGAATCCACTGTATGTCATTACTGTCACCTACAGGTTGCCTTTTATTTTTTGCCTTTTTGGTAACCTAGCAAATTGTGATAGAAGCCAGCATAGTTACTTTTGCCCAAATCAAAGCATTAACTTCACTTTAAACTAAACATTGAAACCTTCTCTAGTATATCTCGTGATGGGCTGAGCCTCAGAGTGTTTCAGCTGAGCTCTGGCCTCATGGATGTAAAACATCTTAATGACACTTTATTATGAGAGTCACTAGTCCCAGAGTCTAACATGCTCCCTGTGCCCTGCATCTGCCAGAGCGGGCACTGTGTAGTGAAGAAGGTGAGAGAATGTAGGACAAGTCCTACTGGCCTGGCAAGGGTCCCACCTAATTCCTGTGACGCGTCCAGAGCAGGTGACACCTTCTCGAAGGTGTGGATAGGCAGTTAATTTTATGGAGAGTAGGAGGTGTGGGCTCAGCTTTTTTTCCAGTAGGGCATTATCTGAATGATATTCATTCTCTCTTGAGTCTGGACTTCATGCAACAGGCAGCTGCTGGATGTTATTTTAAAATAAGCAAACACTACCAAAAGATCCTGTCCTGGATCGTTGTTTGAGGGGAAGAGCTGGTTGAGAAGTGCTCCTTGGGCAGGATTAACCCAAGAGAAAGATCCAGCAGGAAGAGAAGATCTGTGGGTTTCTTACCCCAGCTCCCAGGAAAGCTATGCCATGAATAGGCTTCTGACCCACTGACACACAGCAAGTTGGACGGGGAACCAAGTCTTCTTTTGAGGGGTAGAGGAAAAAAGAGGAATTCTCTTGTTGGTGGCATCTTGAAGGATGGCTTCCCAGTTTCATCAGCTTCGAGTTCTGGTCTGGAAAAACTGGCTGGGTGTCAAAAGGCAGCCGGTGAGTAAAACAAGGGAATGGGGTCATGGGGGCAATGTTACAGACCATTTTAAAATGTAGAGTTAATGAGAGGTAAAAAGAGAAGAGTTTTAAATCACTTTCTAAAGCAGGAATAAGACATTTAGAAATCATCTCTGCATCTGTTTTACGCTCATGAGGCGAGTCTAAACATGCTCCCAAATCTGCCTTTTGATTTCAGTAAATTAAAAGAATAATCCAGGACATGCCTGGGGCAAAGAAACGGATACATCTTGTTACTGGTTGAATTGGAACTTGTGCTGAATTCTAGAGTTGGGGCCAAATGCTTTCAGAAATTTTCTTTACAAATTCTGTTAAAAATGAGCTGAAGAAAAGTTTCAGATGAAAGTTTTCAATAAATGGGACTGAAATGTACTTGAAAACCAAAAAGATAGAAATGTAGGTTGATAAGAAACATAGAAAAAAAGTAGTTTGAGGGCTGTTGGTATAGAAAATCATCTAAGAAATTTTGAGTATTTAAAAATTATTTACTAGAAATGCCAAACAAGGGTCAATATATATGCCAAGATTTAAGAGTGTTATTGAATCACTTTACTGCTTCAGTCTGCTTATTTTTTGAGCTCTTACATTCATGTTTGCTTTTTAAATTATATAGCCAGCTGTGAAATCCTTACCAGATAGGGTAAGGAGAGACTGAGAAAGGACCTGACTTTAGTGAGGTATTGCATATTGAGAAGAATGTTAGAAAACTGGAGGAATCCAAAAAGGCACTCAGTATACTTTACCCTAGCCTAAAATGAATAATATAAACATTTAAAAATAATATGCAAAAGTTGTGTCTACATGTCTTATCTCACTCTAGGTTTGCTTGCAGTACCTGGCACCTTACTAAAGTGTTCTGATGTATATATTAATAGGGAGAAGTTGATTTGCTTTTGTGAATTTGGTGGGTAGGATTTAAAATCACAAGGCATTTTATGATTGTATGGGTGTGGGTGTTGAATATAAAATTTTAAATCATTAGTATTTTAATTTCAGTTTTTAAATTAGAAACAACACGAAAGTGAAACTTTCTATAATTTTTTCATGGTAGGTTCTGTGTGAAATTTAGCAGGGAAAGAGTCTGGTGCTTGTGGTCAGAAGATAAGAATTAGCTTCCTGGATCTGTTCTTCACCAGCTACATGACTTAAAGTCATATCACAATTTCTCTGAGCACTGGTTTTCCCATTTCTAAAATGGGCATCAGGTCTACCGTATCTAACTCATAGAGTGGAAAGAACCAAATGTGCTGTATAAATGGTGAAACATTTGGCAAATAAATTATAGATGGATTTGGGGAAATGTCCATGTCATATTTTATTTAAAGAAATGGTGAAAGGAAATTCAGGTGAAGGGAGTGTGGGAGAGAGGAAAAAATTTATATACAGTAAAATTCCTAAGTGATGAAAACTCAGTAGTTAAAAGTAAAAGAATAGAGAAACTGAAGACTTGTAACTGTTGCTGATAAGCTGAATACTGAAGTGGTACATATTCCTTACAACTCCATTTACCTAAAAATTAAAAATCCCTCAGGTAAATAAACTTTTTCGTTGAGAAATTTTATCTTTAGAGGCTTTAATAAGTTCCTTCCTATTCTGTAAAGTAGCTGGCATATCAATATTCTACTTTAGTGCTTTTCTCCATTTTAGTCAATTTCTGCTGGACATGGCACATTTAAAAAGATGGACGTCAGGCATGCTAACATGTTTTCATTATGATGACTTATATTATTCCTATGTAGCCAGAATCCTTGAAAGTCCCTAGTAATATACTTTGACTAGGGAAAGAGAATACATGAATTACTAGTTCATTTTGTGACATCAAATGATTTAGTTCTTCAGTTCAGTTCAGTCACTCAGTTGTGTCTGACTCTTTGCGACTCCATGGACTGCAGCACACCAGGCCTCCCTGTCCATCACCAGCTCCTGGAGTTTATTCAAACTCATGTCTATTGAGTCGGTGATGCCATCCAACCATCTCATCCTCTGTCATCCCCTTCTCCTCCTACCTTCAATCTTTCCCAGCATCAGGGTCTTTTCAAATGAGTCAGTTCTTCGCATCAGGTGGCCAAAGTATTGGAGTTTCAGCTTCAGCATCAGTCCTTCCAATGAATATTCAGGACCGATTTCCTTGAGCACCTTGAAAGAATGTGACCTAGGACAGATAAGTCTTGGTTTGCAGAAAGTGAGATCATTAAAATCTAAAATTTGGGACGATGCTCAAGGCCCACTTGAATCCATTATGAGCAACTAGAGGTACACATGAGACCTTTAGAAAATGGTGGTGCCAAAAGGAGAAGGAAGGACAATTCTAAGTGGAGGGCTAGAGGACAAATAAAGGTATACTTTCTCATAGCTTTTAGGGCTTCCCTGGTGGCTCAGATGGTAAAGCATCTGCCTGAAGTGAGGGAGACCCAGGTTCAATTCCTGGGTTGGGAAGATCCCCTGGAAAGGGAAATGGCAACCCATTCCAGTACTTGTGCCTGGAAAATCCCATGGACAGAGGACCCTGGTAGGCTATAGTCCATGAGGTCGCAAAGAGTCAGACATGACTGAGTGACCTCACTTCACTTTCTCATAGTTTTACCTGGAGCCAATCCTCTATCTTGGTATCAGAAAAGAAGCTTGATGACAAAATAGGTGGAAGGACATACGTGGGTCAGTGTCACTTATGAGGGAAGAAAGAGAAACTCAAGAGGTCGGAAAATTAGACTTGAAAAATATTGAAGGAGATAAGAGTTTTACAAATGTTAAAAGAGCAAATATAGACAAATTAGAAGACCGAATGTGAAAAGGAGTATATAACTTTGAGAGAGGATATAGTCTGTGTATAGGAACTGGACTTCTGTCATCCATCAAACAGTTATTTAAAGTGCAAGTATTTTTATCTCTACTTAGCAATTGTTCTGAATATGGCACTTTAAAAATATACTCTTAGGAAAATAGAAATTAAGTTGTGTGCACTGGAGATGTATAGTCCTTGTGTGTGTGCATGCTCAGTCACATGTGACTCTTTGTGACCCCTATGGACTGTAGCCCTCCAGGTCCCTCTGTCCATGGGATTTTCCAGGCAAGAATACTGGGGTGGGTTGCCATGCCCTTCTCCAGGGGATCTTCTCAATCCAGGGATCAAACCCACATCTCCTATGCCTTCTGTATTGCAGGTGGGTTCTTTACTGCTGAGCTACCAGGGAATCCCATGTATACTCCTTAGTGAATGTTGAAGAAAAACGCTAGCATCACCTCCATGACATCCTCTTTCACTTTGTTTTCAAGCGAGTCTATCACAAAGCAAGGCAATGGGAAGGATAGTCTAGAGGAAGAAGTTAGAAATCTACAAATGGAAAAACAAATATAGGGAAAAAAACAAGTAAAAATATAGTAAAATTATTAAAGTTGAATGGGGATTAGTTAGGAAGTTTATTATAAAAGTATATATTAGATTAGAAACTGAATGAACAATTTTAAAACACTGTACAGTCTCAGAGGTGAGCTGGCTGCAAAAAAGGGAAGACAGAATCTTTAATTTTTGAGGTGATTTCCATCAAAATTATTCTTAGAGCTAATGTTTCTCTTTTGTAAAATCAAAAGTCAGAATTATGAACTATTTGGAACTGTCTAACTGCGTTGATTTTACAAGGTCCTCAAGAGCTCAAGGGAACCTGTCCAGTGTCATGCAGTGAATTTTAAAATGCAAAGTTAGATTTTACCAGAAATGGATCTCTTCTTTCAGTTACCTTCTGCTATTTCTCTGTTGCTCCTAAGTTTAGTTTCCTTTCCCAATATTCTCTAATCCCTGCTCAGAGTTCAGCCCATCAGCAAAGAGATTATTTTCACTAAGGGGACTTTAGATATTGCTGTTTTTTTAACATTAGTGGTAATGTTAATTCTCAATTATATTGCAAAAAATGAGTACTTGGAGGAGTGTGGAAAAAAAAATACATTAGACTCCAACAGAAATGTTAGGTAATAGAGAAAATCAATTAGGTGGAGTTGCTACCCTGCTGGGCTTGTAATTTAACTCTAAAAAATAATGGAAAAATGAGCATACATTCCACCGGAGATTGTTAGCAACAGGGAGGCTCGCCTAATGAGATGACAGTTAGTGACAGGATCAGAGTCCTGGGACAGCAAAGAGACTGGAGGCTTGAAGACTAGGTAGTGCAAGATAAGAATTTATCCTTCATTAAGAAGATGGGTTCTAAATAAGCATATCAGGAAGTGACTTCAAGTCTCTATAGAAGTGGACTCTAATTCCAGACTCATGACCCGAAGAAAGAAAAGTAACTACACCTATTTTTTTCCTGCTTTTGTAATTATTTAGCTGACAGATCACATTTTAGCTCAGTTGATGACAGATCTAATTTTTCTATCATGGATATTCCCACAACTTGATAAACTTTTAACATTGGATCATATTTGACACTTCCTCTCTAATCTTCACCTTGCGCATTTAACTTTCTCTCACAGTGGCTAAAGAAAAAGGAAGACTTGAAAATTTTGAAACAGATTGGTCCATGCATTAAAATAATGTTTGATTAAGCAATTTAGAATTAAACTGAAATTCCAAATTGAATTCTAAATCAGATTAAAATGAATTTGATCTTGCACAATTCACTCAGCTACATGGTCAAATGTTCCAAGCCCTTTTATGTCTTTTGGATCCATACACATATACACTTAAGCCCTTTTAATTGTTCCAAACATTTGAATCTGCTTGTTCTTTATGGTGCCTGACACATAACAGACACGCACATTTTATTAGTGTCAGTTCAGTTCAGTCGCTCAGTCGTGTCTGACTCTGCCACCCCATGAACTGTAGCACGCCAGGCCTCCCTGTCTATCACCAACTCCTGGAGTCCACCCAAACCCATCTCCATTGAATCAGTGATACTTTTGTATTGTGGTACTGGAGAAGACCCTTGAGAGTGTTGGACTGCAGAGAGGTCAAACCAGTTAATCCTAAAGGAAATCAATCTTGAATATTCATTGGAAAAACTGATGCTGAAGCTGAAATTCCAATACTTTGACCATCTAATGCAAGGAACTGACTCATTGGAAAAGACTCTGTTGCTGGGCAAGACTGAAGGCAAAAGGAGAAGAGGGTAGCAAAAGGTGAGATGATTGGATGGCATCACCGACTCAATAGACATGAATTTGAGCAAGCTCTGGGAGATAGTGAAGGATGGGGAATCCTGGTGTGCTGCAGCCCTTAGATCACAAAGAGTTGGACAGGACTTAATGTATGAACAACAAACAACTATATGATTAAGACTAGAGAGTGAATATCTGATTCACAGGCATTCAAATAACAGTAGTTTTCTCAAATTTTTGAATATATAGTAACACAGTAATTTAAAGTTTACTGTATCTTATTTTATTATTTACTTTTAATAAAAATAATAAAAATGGTGGCTACATACATAATTAGGAGGACTAACAATAATTAAAATAAAAGGTTCTAACAAAGTAATGGAATGTGAATGACATAAAGTTGAAATTATGTGCTTTGCCAAGGTTTTTTCTTTTTTAAAAATTAGATTTGAAATTTTTTTTTTAAAGATTTGAAACAATAGTTCTCAGCAAATACAGAGGTAAATGTTTCTAGGTAATTCAATTGAGTTAAAAATTACTACAGATCAGCACTAAATGGAAAATTTAGAGTGAATTTACATTTGGTTTATTCAAGGAATTTATTAAGACTTAAACCTAGAATTTTGAGTGGATGACCTCAATGATTTCAAGGCCGCTGAAATATGTCCTGTTATCATCATTAATTCTCCAAACCTTACCATATGCATGCAAAAGATAGACATCCTTGGATATAAAGCATGTATTTTTTTTTTTTAATCTCTTTTCTTGGTCCTTCATCCCTTCTCTTTTGCTGTATTTAAAAAAGTGGTTCTGGCTTTTCAAAAGGAATTACTTTTAAAATAATTTCAATTTTTAAAAAATTTTAAAATAGAACTGCGTCAAACTTATTCTTTTTGAGGGCTGAGTAATACTCCATTGTGTATATTTCTAGTCAAGGCTATGGTTTTTCCAGTGGTCATGTATGGATGTGAGAGTTGGACTGTGAAGAAGGCTAAGCATCGAAGAATTGATGCTTTTGAACTGTGGTGTTGGATAAGACTCTTGAGAGGCCCTTGGACTGCAAGGAGATCCAACCAGTCCATTCTGAAGGAGATCAACCCTGGGATTTCTTTGGAACGAATGATGCTAAAGCTGAAACTCCAGTACTTTGGCCACCTCATGAGAAGAGTTGATTCATTGGAAAAGACTCTGATGCTGGGAAGGATTGGGGGCAGGAGGAGAAAGGGACGACAGAGGATGAGATGGCTGGATGGCATCACTGACTCGATGGACGTGAGTTTGAGAGAACTCCGGGAGATGGTGATGGACAGGGAGGCCTGGCGTGCTGCGATTCATGGGGTCCCAAAGAGTCGGACACGACTGAGCAGCTGAACTGAACTGATGTCAGATTGTAAGAGTACTTCAGTGCCCACTTTTGTCTTCTGAACCTGTTGTGCTAAGGAGGAGCAGTGACCCTCTGGCAGAATGGCACTGTGCCATGGACCACACTTTAAGTAGCATTTACTCAAAGACTAGAGGCAAATACACAGAGGTGGGATTTTCCCCCTCTTTTTGGCTTGATTTTTTGTTGTGGAATTATATTGCTATTCAAAATTTGGGGAATTCCCTGGTGGTCTAGTGGTTAAGACTCACACTTTCACTGCTGGGGCCCTGGTTCAATCCTTGGTCAGGGAACTAAGATCCAGGAAGCCATGCAGCAAAGCCAAAAAAAAAAAAAAAAAAAGGCAAGAAAAGAAAAACAATTTAAAATATGTACAGATAATAACTCAAAAAATGAATTTCCTCCAAGTCCTGGTTAAAGAGAAAAACATACTTGACATAAGCCACAGCCAAGCCTGCATGCTTCCTCCATCTCCTCCCCTGACTTCACTTGCTGTCCTCCACCCCTCTATCCCTAATCTGCTTGCCCTCAATCTCCCTCTCTCCACAGTGGGAGGTCCCAGGCTCTGGTGCACCCCTTCCTGGCCCCCAACATTGGGGACATCACTTCATCTCTCTAGGCATCAGTTTTCTCGTGTGTGGTGATTACAGTACCCACCTCAGAACTGTCATCTGAGCAGTAAATGAGATCACCCACATAGCAAGGGCTCTGAGCCCGTGAGGGGATGTGTGCATGTGGAGTAGGGCCCTCTGGCTGCATAGCAGTCCCCAGTCAGGCCAGCTCTGGTCAACCTCCCAGTCTCATTCCCATCTCACCCTCCCCTCTCAGACAATCTGGCTCCTCCTTCTCTGCCTCTGCAGTCTACCTCCCCTCCAAGTGTACATGTCCTCCCCTTCCAGCTGTGAGCTCCCCCAGTCCAAGGGGGATCCTTCCCAGAGGAAAAGCCAGGCCAGGCTGCTGTATTATTTTTCTCTATTAGAACTGAAGGCCCTGTAATTCCTCCCACCTGTAATAATAATAACAGTACATTCATATTGGCTAACTCAGTGAGCCTTTAGTGTGTGCCAGGCACCATCCCAAGCCCTGTCTGTGTTTAAACTCATTTAATGCTCACAGCTATCCTATGAGGTAGATTCTGTTCTAAGCCCAGTTTACAGTTGAGGAAACTGAGGCCAGCAAGCAGGGAAATAGCTTGCCCAAGGCCACCCAGATGATAAACCTCACATTCTTATCCACAAAGCAATACATGCTTCCTGGTGGTTTTCCTCCTTCCTGATGGTGGGCATCATCAGATCGCTCTTACTCACCCAGCTCAGGGCCTGGCACCATGGAGCATGTGCACGTACAAGTTCTTCAGTCATGTCCAACTCTGTACGACCCTCTGAAATACAGCCGTCCAAGCTCCACTGTCCATGGGTCTCTCCAGGCAAGAAATATGGCGTGGTTTCCCATGCCCTCCTCCAGGGGATCTTCCCCACCCAGAGAAGCTCTGTGAAACCTCTGTTAAGTGAATGAATGAATGGGTGGATAAATTCTGCCCCACTGCGCTATCTTGACTATTCTTATGTATATAGTTCACTGAGAGTGCAGGCTTCAAGGATCCCAGCTGAACTCTGGAAGTACTGGTTCCAGGACCTCCCTGATGGTCCAATGGTTAAGAATCTGCCTGCCAATGCAGGGGACACAGGCTAGATCCCTAGTCTGGGAAGATTCCACGTGCCACAGGGCAATGAAGCCTGTGCAGAACTACTGAAGCCGGAGTGCTCCAGAGCCAGCGCTCAGCAGCAAGGGAAGCCCGCCCGCCACAGCTCAAGAGCCAGCGCTCAGCAACGAAGACCAGTGCAGCCAAAATCAAGCTAATTAACTAAAAAGATGAGCGATTCCAGCTTCCTACCGCCAAGAGCTTGGTCCCCGCTCGGTCATTACAATGCAAGGGCTTGACCACTGCGACCGGGCCTGTTTCCCTCCCAACATCCTCCCCTCAGAGTCCTTGCTACAGCAGCTCACTCACGGCTCTGCTTTTGTCCGCTCTCTCGATTTAAAAAAAAAAAAGCAGACATGTTCTATCTTCTATATATTCAGAGCAGGAAGGGTCCCAGCATCCCACCTCCAAATAAGTACCTCAAGCACACGCATTCACTGAGGGCACATGGAGGCCATAGTTTTATCCATAGTGAAAAACCGCTATTCCAAAGCAATGTGGTTGCTGTCTACTGTGAGGGCCTATTGTCGTTTAGTCGCAAAGTTGCGTCTGACTCTTGCGACCCCATGGACTGTAGCCCACCAGGCTCCTCTGTCCCTGGAATTCTCCAGGCAAGAACACTGGAGTGGGTTGCCATGCCCTCCTCCAGGGGATCTTCCCAACCCAGGGATTGAACCCATGTCTCCTGCATCACAGGCAGATTATTTACCACTGACCCACCAGGGAAGGCCCACCAAGGGCCTGCTCTGTGCCAGGTACTGCACTGGGTGCTTTTTGTATATCTGATCTCATTTAATCCTTCCAGCTCCATGAGGTAGACACTATCACTGTCACTGGTTCAGTTGAGAAAACTGCCAAAAACACAGCTAGAAAAGGAGCGGAACCAGGATTCAGACTGAGGTTGGCCCCACCTTTACCAAACACCCTGTTTTCCTCCGTCCTTCCACCAGCCACCTGCAGCTTTCTTATCTTGCCCAGTCCTCTGAGCGTGGAGTCCATGTGGCCTCCTTCCTGCTCTGTGTCCTTAGCACCCAGTGGGTGTGGCCCGAAGTGCAAGCAGTCGTTGCAGAAGTTGCTGTGATTCTGTGAACTGGAGGACCTGTCAGGAGGGACTAACTCACATGGCTCTTGGCCTGAGCCCCTGTTACCGAGAGAAAGGAGGCTCTGGCCAAGGACTCTTGACGGGGGAGAAACACTGGGAGTGGACTCAGCTCTGGTCGGGACCCAAGCACCCTGCCCTCCGCGAGACATTGTGTGAGCAGGGCCAGGCCTCCAGATGCAGCCCCTCCCTCCCGCCCCAGCCAGGGTGGTGCTTGTGAAGGAAGGACTTTAAATCCAGCTGCCAGACCCCTGAAGGGGAGAGGCAGAGAGGACTGGCCACCATGCACGGCTCCGGCAGCCTCCTGGCGTATCTGCTGCCACCACTGCTACTGCTGGGGGCTGCCCCAGGCCCCGCCGGAGCCCTCAGTGAGCAGGAGCAACACGTGATGGTGGAGCTGCACAACCTCTACCGAGCCCAGGTGTCCCCGCCAGCCACCAACATGCTGCAAATGGTGAGTGCAGCCTGGACCCCCGCCAACCCCTTTCTCTTCACGAGTGGCTGCATCCCTCAGATGCATCTCTCCGACACAAACAGGGTCCCTGACGCCGTAAATTCTCCGGCCCCAAAAGCAGTCTCATTATACAGATTAGAAAACTGAGGCTTAAAGGGGCTTTCTGGCCCCTCAGGAGCTTGCCGGTCCCACACTTGGTAGAGCTGGGCCTGGAAGCTGTGCTTCCTGACCCAGTGACCCCTTCCCAGCACCTCCTAAAAGGCACATGCCCCTGGGAGAGGGAACACAGGAAGTTCCTAACACCTGGGTGAAACCATCTTTCAAATGCCTTCCAAGGAGAGGAGAAGAACAAGCAGGCAGCAGGATGGGAACCAGAACCCAGTGTAGGAGGGATAGACTAAGGAGGTGGGGTGAGAATAGGAGCCAGAAGCAGAGAAGGCTCTGGATCACACACATCAAATTCTGCTCTACCACCCTACAGGCCAGTAGTTCAGGGTGAGTCCCTTAACCTGCTGTGCATGCGTGCATGCTCAGTCGCTTCAGTCGTGTCTGACTCCTGGCAACCCCACGGATCAGAGCCCACCAGGCTCCTCGGTCCATGGGATTCTCCAGGCAAGAATACTGGAGTGGGTTGCCTTGCCATCCTTCAGGGGATATTCCCAACCCAGGGATCAAACCCACATCTCTTGCACTGCCAGCAGATTCTTTACCACTGAGCCACCAAGGAAGGCCCCTTAACCTAGTAAAGGTCCTCAATTTCCCATCTGTAAAATAAGATCATAATTAGAGCTCTATGCCAACATACGAGCTTCCCTGGTGGCCCAGCGATAAAGAATCCACCTGCCAGTGCAGGAGATGCAAGAGATGTGGGTTTAAGATGCTGGTCGGAAAGATCCCCTGGAGGAGGAAATGGCAACCCACTCCAGTATTCTTGCCTAGCCATGGACAGAGGAGCCTGGTGGGCTATCGTGTCCATGGGGTCGCAAAGAGTCCAACACAACTTAGCTACTAAAACAACAACTAATATCAACATGACTGAATCTCAGAGATATCATATTGAATAGGGGGAAGTGAAATCTCAAAAAATATACACATATTCATTTTTTAAGTAGACTAGGGTATATTTACATGAGGTTTAAAAACATGTAAAGAGTCCTACTGCATACTGGTGGAGGACACATGCAGATGGACATACCAGTGAATGACAGAAGCCAGATCTGGGGAGGTAGTTACCACCGTCAGAGGGGGAGTTATTTGATGCAGGCTTAGGGGACAGGATGCTCAGGATTAAAAGACATAAAGTGAGCGATTGACTCCTTTTCCTAGCCCCTGCCGAAGGCTAGACCGGCCCATCTTCTCCAGTCACCCTTAGGTGGGGAGCAGTGTCCAGGGCCCTTTAGCTGGTGCCGAAGAACAAGGCTGCACCTGTGGGGTCCAAGCCCAGAGTTCTAACAGCTCTGTCCAGCCTGGTTCAGTGACTCTGGGTGAAGTGACCCTCAAAAGCCTCTGTTTCCCGACAACATGGTGCTGGTAACCCCTGCCCTGGGGACAGACAGGAAGACCTGTGAGAAAGATCTACAGCTCTGCAGGTGCACACAGCATCCCCCTTCCCAGTTCTGTAGGCCTTGGCAACCGACAGGAGCTGCAGACAACAAATTAGAAGCAAGCCCCTGGTGCTGGTACCCGGACTTTCCTGGTGGCTCAGTTGGTAAAGAATCCGCCTGAATTTGAGAGACCTGGGTTCTATCCCTGGATTCGGAAGATCCCCTAGAGGAGGGCATGGCAACCCACTCCAGTATTCCTGCCTGGAGAATTCCATGGACAGAGGAGCCTGGCGGGCTACAGTTCATGGGGTCTCAGAGTTGGACGAGACTGGGCGACTAAGCACTGCACAGATGCTGGTACCAGCTCTTCCTACAGTTCCCTGATTGAGGCCTGGAACTCATTGTTGGGCCTTGGTTTCCCCATCGGCAGGTTCCTGATGCCCTGCATTCTTGCCGGCTAAGACTAGGGGCAACACAGGCTGGGAACTGCTTTGCAGTCAGAAGTGGACCTCAGGAGTGGGGCAACACTTTCGAAGCAGTTCAGATACTGATGAGACGTGCTGCTGCCTAGTAGGAAGTGGTCTGAGGAAGGGGGGAATAAGGCTGGACTGGGACATCAGGCTAAATTTGGGACAAGGTTCAGGTTCAGCTTCAGCAGTGATAAATTCGAGACTCTGGAGTTAGATGGCCTGGGTTCACAATTGACTTTGCCCTTTATTAGCTGTGTGACCTCAGCCAAGCTACTTATCCTCTCTGTGCCCCAGCTGTAAATCAGAGATGACAATACTATAACAATTCTCGTAGGGTGGGTGTAAGGACAAAATGAGTGACTATGTGTAAAGTACTTAGAACAGTGCCTGGCACACAGTGAGTGCTCAATAAGTGATACAGAAGAGGTGAGGCAGGTGGGTATCATCATAGACTCTTCTCTCTCCCTCAGCCTCCAAGTCTAATTATCACCACTTTTACCTCCCAGAAGGCCCAGCTGTTCTTGAATTGCATCTCCTCTCACCCCCTACCATCTCTTTGACACAACCCTGGTTCCGTGTTTCTTTTCCCATGGACTTCTAGAACAGCCTCTACCTGCTTCCCCAGCCTCTGGCCTCTACAACCAGCATGAAGGTCCGGTACATTGGTCTGACCTTGCTCAAAACCCTTCCTTGTCCCCCAGTGGCTCCCTACTGCCTCCAGCTAAAGCCCAGCCCCTGAGAGGCCTTGCTCTGGGTGTCTGGCCCTGCCTCCTGCCCCTCCAGCCTTGCCTCCTGCACACCTTCTTCCTCTGTAACCCAGCAGCTGTCACCCCCCGCCAAGACCTGGTTTCCCCTCTCCACCTCTTGGTTCATGTTTTGCTGGCTCATGACGCCTTTCCCCCCTCCACCTGGCAGTGCCTCACTTTTAACACTTAGCTTCATGTCTCCTCTCCATCCTCGTGCATGCATGCTCAGTCGCTCAGTCATGTCCGACTCTTTGCCACCCCGTAGGCTGTAGCCCACCAGGCTCCTCTGTCCACGGGATTCTCCAGGCAAGAATCATGGTGTGGGCTGCCATGCCCTCTCTACTCTCCATCCTCAGGTTGGGCTAAATGGCTCTCTTTGGTAAAGGTTACACCATCGCAAAGCTGTCAATTACCACATAATGGCCTAATTAATGGTTTCTAACACTGACATCTTGGGATTCTTAGTTCTGGCTATCACCCCAGGGCTGGCATAGTGCCCAGAACTGTTGAATGAATGAATGAGTGAATGAATGGACTTGCTTTCAGATGGTGACCAACTGGCTACTGTGGGTGGGTGCTGTGACCCCCTTGAGCCTCTCCACAAGGGTCTCTGGACAACTGAGAAGCCTTAAGACCCACAGGAGTGACTCTCTAATGGTGGGGCTCAAGGCATCCAGTTGGAACAGAAATTACAGCTGAGTCTCTAGAGGGCCCTGCTTTTTTGAGCAGGGCTGTGTCATAGACGTCAACAGCGGACAAATGTCTGCTGAGCACCTGCTCTATGCCGGCCACCCTGAAGGAGCTTATGCTCTA
Source organism: Madoqua kirkii (assembly GCA_006408675.1). Taxonomy (NCBI): domain Eukaryota; kingdom Metazoa; phylum Chordata; class Mammalia; order Artiodactyla; family Bovidae; genus Madoqua; species Madoqua kirkii. Next base: position 28,801 of record SJYC01003028.1, on the reverse strand, counting down.
GTCTGGAGCCCTGAAGGTCATCCCAGACACCCTGAGCCTGGCCCCCAGCACCAGGCCCCTTTCCCCCTCCCTGTTCTCCACCACTCCCCATTTGTGAGAACCTCAGAGACCAGGGACTTGGGGCAAAATGCCCACAGAGGGGAAGGGGATTCACCCAAAAGTTATAGCGGTAGAGCTATCCAGCCAAGGTTCCCATTCCTGCCCCAGGCAGTTGCTCTTGAGAACCCTGTTGTGTGTTGGGGGAGGAGTGGGTGTGACCACGTGGCCCCCTCCCTTCAGGGTCACCCACGCTCTTGGCCCTTTATGAGCCGTCTGGCTCCTGCAGCTGGCGGGGCCCCCAGAGGGCGGAGCGAGAGTTGCTGCCAGGCCATCCATTTCCAGGAGAGGCTAAGAACAAAGTTTAATGGGATCCAGGCTTCCCTCCTCAATGCTTTGGTCAGATGCTTCATTAATTCCCTCTTCCCACCCACACTGGGCCTGTCCTCCCTGCCAGGGACACAAAACCTCTGCGGCCCCTTAACCTGAAATGCCCCCTCCTACCATCTCATCTCTCCAGGTCCCCACTGGAGAACCCTGCCTTTGGGACTAGATGGCTCTCTGGGCCACCAAAGCTCTGAAATACTTCTCTCAGTGAGCGTCGCACAGAGACACTTGGTTTTCTTGGGGGAAGTGGTTGTTTAGTTGACAAGAGAGCAATTGGGAGGGAAGCCTGAAACTAGAAAAGCCTTGGAGGCCATGCCATCCCAAGAGGAGTGAGTGCAAGTGTTAGTCGCTCAGTCCTGTCTGACTCTTTGCAACCCCATGGACTGTAGCCCTTCAGGCTCCTCTGTCCATGAAATTCTCCAGGCAAGAATACTGGTGTAGTTTGCCAGGGGATCTTCTTCAGGGGATCCCCTTCTCCAGGGGATCTTCCCAACCCAGGGGTCAAACTCAGGTCTCCTGCATTGCAAGCAGATTCTTAACCATCCGAGCCTCGGAGAGTGGGAGGTTAAAGGGGAGTGCTGGCCCCTCAGTCAGATTTCTGGTGGGTGGGTAGAGGGAGCAGAATGGCTGAATAAACCACCCAGCCTGGAAACATCTCACTGGACATTTGGTGCTTCAGGACAGTTCAGGCAGCCCCGGCAGGGCACCACAACCCACCTTTCATGTAGACAGATATTAGTATTAATTAATAATTCCACTGTCAAAAACATCATCCATTTATCCTTCCCAAAGTCTTATGAGAATTCAGAAAGGTAGGCAATCTGTCTAAAACCACACAGTTGAGGAATGGTCCCAAGTTTGGCTAATTCCTCCTGACCTGGGGTGCCACCCTCCCACCTCCCCACAGAAGCCTACTGGGACCAGAGTTCTGCCCCAGATCACTGCCAGGAGTCATCCCACAAGGAGGGGAGGGTCTTCCTCCTCCAGAGGGCCCCCCAGGACACCCCAATCTTCTGTCCTCACCCCCACAGAATCGTGGGGATCCTCCCCTCCCCTCTCCCACCCTCCTCTTCAGCCTCCCCTGAGCCCGAGGCGTCCTCCCCTCCCTGATCCCTGACCCGCCCCTGCAGAGGTGGGACGAGGAGCTGGCCGCTTCGCCAAGGCCTACGCGCAGCAGTGCGTGTGGGGCCACAACAAGGAGAGAGGGCGACGCGGCGAGAACCTGTTTGCCATCACGGGCGAGGGGCTGGACGTGCCGCTGGCCATGGAGGAGTGGTACCACGAGCGCGAGCACTACAACCTCAGCGCCATCAGCTGCGCTGCGGGCCAGATGTGCGGCCACTACACGCAGGTGAGGGGCTGGCCGGGAGGGCGGGGCCATGGCAACGGGGCGGGGCCCCACTGCAATGGGCGGGGTCACTTCTCCCCTCAGGTAGATCCCAGAAGTCCCGAAGCCCTCGCTTACATCCTCCATAAAAGTCGTCTCTCCACAGCAATTCGGGTGTTGTCCAGGCCCCAAATGAAGTTCTATTTCTCACAAACCATCTTCAGTTGTCTCTTTTGAAAACCTAGGAGGCTCCCCTCCTCTCGGCTTTCTGGTCCTGAAGAGACCTGAATTAGGTGTTCCCGAAGCCTTTCTCCTGGAGGATAGTTACTGTGCCAGGCGATCCTGACCGAACTCTAAGCAATATTGTCTGCTGGCCGAGGTTACACGCGGCTGTTTGTCCCAACAGTAAACACATCCCTCCTTTCTCCTGTCCCTCTCTTGTCATTTCTCACAGTGTCCGAGTTGCTCCTTCTCATCTGCCAGGGATTGATAAAGCAAATACACAATCTTAATTTTGTCTTTAAAAACGACATGCAAAATAAGAATCAGTTCAGTCGCTCAGTCGTGTCTGACCCTTTGCTAGCCGATGAACTGCAGCGCGCCAGGCTTTCCTGTCCATCACCAGTTCCTGGAGCTTGCTCAAACTCATGTCCATCGAGTCAGTGATGCCATCCAACCATCTCATCCTCTGTCCTGCCTTCAGTCTTTCCCAGCATCAGGATCTTTTCCAATGAGTCAGTTCTTCCATCGGGTGGCCAAAGTACTTGTAGCTTCAGCCTCAGCATCAGTCCTTCCAGTGAATATCCAGAACTGATTTCCTTTAGGATTGACTGGTTGGATCTCCTTGCAGTCCAAGGGGACTCTCAAGAGTCTTTTCAAACACCACAGTTCGAAAGCATCAGTTCTTTTCGCTCAGCTTTCTTTAAGGTCCAACTGTCACATCCATGCATGACTACTGGAAAAACTATAGCTTTGACGAGACTGACCTTTGTTGGCAAAGTAATGTCTCTGTTTTTTAATATGCTCTCTAGGATGGTCACAGCTTTTCCTCCAAGGAGCAAGTGTCTTAATTTCATGGCTGCAATCACCATCTGCAGCCATGGTTTTGGAGCCCAAGAAAATAAAGTCTGTCACTGTTTCCATTGTTTCCCCAACTGTTTGCCATGAAGTGATGGGATCGGATGCCACGATCTTAGTTTTTTGAATGCTGAGTTTTAAGCTAGCTTCTAATAATTTTAAAATAAGAGAATAATAAATAAATAAAAATTTAAATAAGAGAATACATGGTCACAGAGTGAAGGTGTCAGAGAGCCTTCTGAGAGTATTTCCTGACTCTTGCAGTCACTCATTGCTTTACTTCATTTTGAAAGTTTGCATTTGCGGACAAGGGATGTAGGGTTGTGTATAGAGGAATTAACATTAGTATTATTGAATTCTATTTTTTTTCTCCTCCCAATGCTCTTTTGTTGTTCAAACAATAACATGACAAATTTTAAAAAAAGGAAAAGGAAATGAACCAGCCACCTTCCCACCCATATCCACCAGTTCCACTTTCCAGTGTTTCTTTTGGGTGGTATTTTTAGTGCTGATTTTTAGGGAAGGAAATCCCAACATCACCCATCCAGATCAGGAAGTTGTGAAACCCCAGCCCTCCCTGCCCTCTTCCCCCACAGCCCCGTCACATGCCCATACATATATCTACCAGCAGAAATTGCTGGCAGAACCAGCAGGAGAGGCCTGCCCTGCCTCCACCCCTGTGTTCTTGCAGGCTGAGTGCATCTGCATTCGGGTTGTTTCTGCCTAGCAGATGCTCAACAGTGGTACCTAGGGAACTCTCAGCTGAGTCAAGCCGCAAGACCCCAGTCCTGGGAAGTTGTGCAAAGTTAACAGTGAGAGCCTTATCTTACCACACAAACAAAATAAAACCAAACAAACGAAAAAACTGGCTTCAGATTGGGTGACTCCTGGGCAGACTGAAATTAGAAATAGCAAAGGGAGGCTATATTGGCTTGTTTCAGCCAGTGGCAATGCAAAAGGTTGTTTTGATTTGTTGTTAATGTTTAAGATTCTCCTGTTTAAGATTCACCCGTTTAAGATTCATTCCTTTGTTATGTCCCTTATTTAAAATGTAAGGAACTCTAGGAAGACCCCTCAGGAAGAATTCATGAGGGTCTGTCGAAAGGGAAGGTTTTCAGAAGGATAGAGCCCTGGTGAAATAGTGTGTGTGGTTGGTTGAGAGTAGACTGCTTGGGACAGTTTTGTCCTGAAGCCGTGTGTCCTCGGGAATCTGGCCCTTACATATAGATTTCCTCCTTTCTCACGCACAGAAGGCTGATGTAGAGAGATGCTAGCTAGGAGCCATCTTGCCCAGGCTAAACTGTTGGGTTTGCCTTCCTTCAGGTGGTCTGGGCCAAGACAGAGAGGATTGGCTGTGGCTCCCACTTTTGTGAGAAGCTCCAGGGCGTTGAGGAGACCAACATCCACTTGCTGGTCTGCAACTACGAGCCCCCGTGAGTGGGGTAGGGAGCCCTGGGGGAAGGGGGTGGCCAAGAGACAAGGGCAGGGCCAGGCTGGACACAGACTCAGGAAGAAGAAGCGGGCTGATCTGGGGCCCATCTCCTGGGGAGCTACAAGGGCACCGATGGAGTCTGCTCTCATCGGTCCAGCAAGTTAGTTCAGAGCAAGACCCAGGGAGCGCTTCTAGACAAGGCGTGTGTATGAGGGACAGGGTCGGGGTTGGCCGGGGCCCTGCCCCCAGCATCCTCCTCACTTCCTGCAGGGGGAACGTGAAGGGCCAGAGGCCCTACCAAGAGGGGACTCCATCTCCCAATGTCCCTTGGGCTACCACTGCAGAAACTCCCTTTGTGGTGAGTCCGGTTGGGATGGGGAGGCGTGGCACAGGGGGAAGGGAGGTGGGGAAGGGAGGTGAGGGAGGGGGACGCCCACTGGCTGGTCTAGAGCCTTCTGTGGCTCCAGAGCAGCTGTGTGGGCCACAGAGGAACCCCTCAGCAGCCCCAACATGTCCAGGTTCCCAAGCTCACTTGGCCTGCTTTGCCCTCCTTACATACCCACTTTGGTGCCCTGGCATTCCAAGTGACCAACTTCCTACCCTCCAAGCAGAGGGTGGAGGAGTCGGGGGCTCCCTGAGCAAGTGCAGGGGTGGGGGTGGGGGGTGTGTGGCCAGATGGATGGTCAGAAGGACCAGGGCCTGAGATGCAATGGGTGTGCTGGGAACAGGAACCCAGCTGAAGTCCCCTGTGGAAGTGGAAGAGCGAGTGCGGAGAGGGGAAGACTTGGACAAGGAGGTGGGTGGAGGGGCAAATGTCAGTCATAAGAAACAGCAATGAGGGACATATTCTCTGGAGAGGGTGCGTGCGTGTGTGTGTGTGTCTTCACAGTACATTTGGTCTCCTCACCTTGATTGTGGTGGGGTGAGAAATACAGGATCCTGTTTGCAGCACTAATGCCAGGCCTTGCCTTTCTTCTCAGAACCCATCAGAAGCCCGGAAGAGGCTCAGGATTTGTCTTCCCTGGTACCCAAGGCCCCATCTTCCCTAGCAACAGAAGCCTCAAGCTCTAGGAAAGAGGGGATCGATTCTTCCTTAGCAACAGGACCTCTACCCTTCTTGGTAACAGAGGTCTCAGGCTCCCTGGCAACAAAGGTTCTATCTTCTGTAGAAACCAAGGCCCCATCTTCCTTAGTAACGGAACACACCCCTTTCACGGCAACAAAGACTGCACCTTCCTTAGCAACTAAGGTCCCTTCTGTTTTGGCCACTCACAACCTGCCCTCCTTGGATAAGCAGCCAGCTACCCTCCTCCCCAAATCAACCCATGATCCCAAATCGGCAGACAAAGAGGCCAGCAGTACAAGAATGCCTTCCAGGATCCCGGAGAGTTCTCTGCACCCCAAGATATCCTTGATGAGGACACGGGAGCTGCTACCTCTCTCCCAGGAGGAGGGTGAGGCTGAGGCCGAGTTGCCTCATTCCACTGAGACCTTGGCCTCAGTCTTTCCAGCCCAGGACAAGCCAGGTGAGCTGCAGCCCGCACTGAAGCACAAAGGGCACTCCTCCAAGTCCCTGTCCAAGTCCCCCAGCGCCTCCGCCACCGCCAATGCCATGGGCGGGCGCACCCTGGCCTTGCAGTCCTCCTTGCCAGGTAAGGCCTGTAGAGCCCACCCCACCTCCCCTCAGAGCTGCAGAATGTCAGCACCCTGCTCGAGCATAGGCGGTGTAGGCAAGGTGGGGCGTGCACTCCCCGAGTCAGAGCTTCCTCCCTGGCTGCTGCGTCCCCGTGTGTGTGCCGGGTAGGGTGGGCTGGAGGGCGGGGAGAGATGTCCAGGCTGAGGCCAAGCCTCTCCCTTCCTGCAGATGCAGAGGGCCCTGGAAAGCATGGTTCAGGTCAGGGTCAAGTGCGAGCCCTGGGCACGTCGGGGGCCTCCTCCCGGGACTGCTGCTACTGCTTCCCTTGGTGTTGGCTGGAATCTTCTGAAGGGGTCACCACTCAAAGGCAAGGCCTCACAGGGGGATCCCTCGCGTCTGGATTGTTTTCCTCCAATAAGAGACCACCATTTCCTGGGAGGTCCTCTCTGGGACCCAGCAGCCCTCCTTCACCCCAGCCAGACCCCAGGCCAGCAGCCTTGTGCCCACAGGAGGCCTCTACAGGGCCAACCCATGGCACTGCCCCATGAGCTCCTCTGCCTCTGGGGAAGTGCCCCACTTTGCCAGCTGCAGGTGGCTCTGAGGACATTCCTGTGGCCTCTGGGACCAGCTCTCCAGGTGTCCTGTGGTCACAGTCCGGCTCTTCTGGGAACAGAAGGTCTCAGGGCTTCCCAGGGACCCCTCGGCCCCTTCCAGTCCCCTGGCCTCTCCCTTGGGCCATCAGAGCCTGGACCTGTTCCCAGGAGTGCTTCCTGCCTTCTCAGGGTGAAGAGGTCAGCTGCCTCCAGCCATCTCCCCTACCTGTCCCCAGCCTTCCCCAAATAAGACGCTTCATGGCCGAAGTCCCTCTGAAAGGGAAAGGCTGCGGCTTCATGGCCGAAGTCCTTCTGGAAGGGAAAGGCTTCGGGGCATCTGTCTGATCCAAATCCACAGACCTCTCTGGGGGCACAGGGCCTGGCCGCTGTGAGCTCAGGTTGCTGCCCGCTGACTGCACGCATCTCCTGGGCCCCTCTGGTTCCTCCCTTCTTGGTCTCAGGGTTGGGCGGGGGGGTGAGGATTCTGGGGAGGTCTCTGCCTGCCTTGGCCTTGGGTTGTCTGCTGAGGCAAGATAAGGGTTCTCCCTGAGTGTCCCCCTCCCTGAACTTGCCTATTTAGCTAGCAGGGGCTGCTGAGGGACAGATGAAGGACAAGCCCCATCTGCAAGGGGTTCTATAGGTGGGCTGGGACCAGGGACCAGGGAAGCGAGGAGGCCTCTGATCTGGAATAAATGGGTTGGGCGGGGGGGTGAGGATTCTGGGGAGGTCTCTGCCTGCCTTGGCCTTGGGTTGTCTGCTGAGGCAAGATAAGGGTTCTCCCTGAGTGTCCCCCTCCCTGAACTTGCCTATTTAGCTAGCAGGGGCTGCTGAGGGACAGATGAAGGACAAGCCCCATCTGCAAGGGGTTCTATAGGTGGGCTGGGACCAGGGACCAGGGAAGCGAGGAGGCCTCTGACTCTGGAATAAAAGCCTATGTATGAGCGCTGGTCTCCATGCTTGTGAAGGGTGGGGGGCAGGGGAGGGCTGCTGGGGGGCCCTGGGAGACACATCTTCTGCTGCTGACCCACAACAACCGTTCCCTCTTCTTCACACCCCATCTCCCCCCAAACACTCCACTGAGTTCTCTGAAGCACTTTTCTTTTCCAACTGCACACCTTCTCCAACAAAAAAAAATCTTCAGGTAGCCAGTGGGAGGTAGACAGGGCCAAGGGGAGGCCAAGGGCGTTGGGCTCTCCTGGGAGTGGTGGAGCCCAGTTGGGTTTCGTGACCCAAGATGGGAGTGGCACACAACCTCTTCTTGGGGGTGCTGCTGTGCAGGCCTGTCCTGTATGCAAGGTCAGCAACGCACCTCGGAATGGCTGGGCCAACCCCTGGGACGTGGAGAGGTCCTGAGAAAGGGTTCTGGAGTTCCAGACACCCGCCTCCCCGAGACACTGCCCCAGGGAAGCACAGGATTGTCTAGAAGTGGTGTGGGGCAGGAGACCACAAGTTGTGTGTGCGTAGAGCTCACAGTGGTAGGAGAGGAGGGCAGCTCAGGGCCCAACTGGAGCTGGTGGGGAGGGGCGGGCAACCGGCTCCAGGCAAAGCTGGGCTGTGAACAGTTAAACAGGAAATCAGCCCAGAGCTGCACACTGCATGTGTGTATGTATGTGTGTATATACATACATATATTTATATGATATCTATATCTATATGCATATACACATGTGATATATATATTAAGGAATAACTCATAGAACATAAAAGTCACTGATTTATAGTTATCACTCAATGGTTTTTAGTGTATTCACAGGGTAATTCAACTATCACAATTTTAGAACATTTTTATCACCCCAAACAAGAACCCCATACCTGTTGACAGTCCCTTTCTCCTTTCCTCCACCCGCCAGCTCCTGCCCTAAACAACCACTCATCTACTGCCTGTATGGGTTTGTCTATTCTGACATTTTGTATAAAGAGAACCATAGAATATGTGGGCTTTTGTATCTGGCTTCTTTCTCTTAGCATATGTTCAAGGTTCATCCACGTTGTAGCATGAAACAGTACTGTATTCCTTCTGATTACCAAGTAATATTCCTTTATATGAAATATAACTTCATCCATTCATCAACTGGTAGACACTGAGTGTGCTCTACAATTTGGCGGCTGTAAGTAATGCTGCTGTAAACATTCATATGAAAGTTTTTGTATGGCCATACGTCTTCACTTCTCTTGGGTACGTACTAGGAGTGGTATCATATGGCTAACTCTGGTCATATAGTAACTCTGTGTTTAATTCTTTCAGGTACTGCCAAAGACTGCTTTCCAAAGTGACTGCACCATTTTACAATCCCAGCAGCAATGAACAAGGGTTTCCATTTCTCCACATTACCAACACTTGTCTTTTTTGATTATAGTCATCATAGCAAGCATGAAGTAGTATATTGCTGTGGTTGTGATTTTCATCTCCCTGATGGCTAATGATGTTGAGCATCTTTCCATGTACTTAGTGGCCATCTGTGTATTTTTCTTTGGAGAAATGTCTACTCAAGTCTCTTGCTCATTTTTTAACTGGAGTATTTGTCTTTTGAGTTGTGGGGATTTCCTTATATATTCTAGATACAAGTCCCCTATAAGATAAAATGATTTGCAGACATTTTTTCTTACTCTATGGGTTGTCTTTTCTTGATGGTATCCTTCAAACATAAAAGTTGCTCATTTGGATGACTTGTGGCATCAATGTTTATTTGTGCTTTTGGTGTTATAGCTAAGAAACCCTTGCCTAATCCAAGGTCATAGAGATTTATGCCTGTGTTTTAAGAGTTTTATAGTTAATTGTGTGAATTAAAATGTAAATAAATGTTTATTTCAGACTCTCAATCATATTCCATTGATTTATGTATTTCTCTTTATGCTATTAACTACTGCACCATCTTCATTACTATAGTATTGCAGTTAAATTTTGAAATTGCTAAGTGTAAGTCCTCCAACTTTGATTTTTTTTTTCAAGATTGTTTAGGCTATTCTACGTCCCTTGAATTTCCATATAAGTTTTACAACCAGCTTGTCAAATTTCTGCAAAATTTTTATAGGGACTATGTAATCCATCATTTTAGCAATGTTAAGGCTTCCAATCCAAGAACATGTGATGTCTCTCCACTTATTTAGATTTTCTTTACTTTCAACAATGATTTATAGTTTTCAAAATAAAAATTTTGTATTTTTTGTTAAATTTGTTTATTTTATTTTTATGCTATTGTAAATGACTGTTTCATTAATTTCATTTCATTCTGATTACAAGCATATAGAAATACAATCAACTTTATATACCACAACCTTATTGAATTCATTTATTAGTTATAACAGCATTTTTAGTGGCTTCCTTAGATTTCCTATATACACGATCGTGTCATTTCATTTTCTTGCCTAACTGCCCTGGCTAGACCCTCCAGTACAATGTCAAGTAATAGCCTGTTAAGTAATGGAAAGGCCTGTCAGTTTTTTCTTATTCCTGATCTTAATGGGGAAAGCATTCCACCATTTGGTAAAATATTGACTATAGGTTTTTACATAGATGCCATTTATCAGGTTTGGGGAAGCTCTCTTCTTAGGTTTTTGAATGTTTTCATCATGAACAGATGTTGAATTTTATTAAACACTGTGCCTATTGAGATGATCATGTGGTTTTGTTCCTTCTACGGTGAGAATGTGTGACACTAATCGATTTCCAGAGGCTGACCCTGCTTGCCTTCCTGAGGCGGGAAGGGCATCATCCCTGCTTTTGTGAGCCTGTTTTCTCAAGCTAGCCCCAAGTCCTGTGAGGCACTCAGCTGAGGCAGCCTCGAGGCAGAGCCAGCGGGTGAAGGCCTAAGCCACCCTCCTCCGTTTTGGGGTGGGATCGGCCGGCGTCCCGCCAATAAACGGCACCTGTGTCCACAGCCTTCAGGAAACCTGTCACGTCAAGGGACCTCTTTGGAGATTTTGGGGAAATAACTGAAGCCAAGAGACGGTATCCCAGAGTAGACAGGCAGGGCTCTGACGACTGGCCAGGAGTAGGCAGGGGTGGTGGGGAGAGGGGCTGAGATGAGAATGGGAGGGCATGTTCAGAAGAGGGGGAAGGCAGTCTTGCACCCTGAGCCCTGGGACCACAGTTGGGTGGGTCTGCTCCTGGGTACTGCTGCACGGCTCTCAGATCTCTGCGCACAGCCACAGGCTCCAGTGGCGAGGCCCTGCACACACCACCGCTGCCTTTACAGGGGATGTGGGCTTCAGCACCAGGGGTCCCGAAAGGCCTGTCAGGGGACCTTCCTGCTTTGTCCACTGGAATTAGGTTTTCCAGGAGGGGAGGGAGGTGTCCACAAGGATATTCTCACTCCCGTCACCTCTCCTTTTGCAGACAGCTCCCCACCTCCTGCACCCCAGTTCAATCCACTCTCTTTCTCAGATCAGGACCTTGTCACCCTAGTTTTCAGGACTGGGAGAAACATGCCAGGTGCTATGGCAGGTTAGGGGAGCGGGTGGCAGGGGAGGATTCAATCCTCAAAGAATGAAAGGTCCAGGAAACAAAGGGAGCATTTAACATATCCAATACATGCACCTTACTACTGAACTGAAAATGGTTAGCAATTGCTCAACTAAAAACTGAGATGGGAGTATCAAAGGGGATTTTCTTGCCATTTCCGGATGTGAAAGATGACGGAAATGTAGTCAAGAGCCTGAAATTCAGAAATCCCAGGGTATTACCTGGGAATGGCACTGCCTCTCCTCAAAGTGACCCACCAGGCCCACCCAGGCTGGCTCTTTACCTCGGTGGCTTCTCCAAACACCTAGGAGCAGGCGGCTGCCAGAGGGAGGGGTTCTTGGGACTAGCTCAGCTCTGACTCTTGAATCTGGGGGCCCACAGGAAGCAATTAATCCAAGAACAGGACCTGAGGGTAGAGCAACGGGAAGAACAGTAACCCCGGGGCAGGGGTCAGTGCCAGGGGAAGCCACACTGGGCTAGAGAAAGGCCACGTGCCGTGTGGCAGACCCGCCTCTGAATGGTCTTCCTTCTCTGCAGAACCCATGCCAGTGAGCCCTGGCCCGCTCGCCTTGCCATTTGCTTTCCCTCCCGGCCACTTCGGTTATCTGAGCTTGAGTGTAAGATCTTAGTGACCCCCCACCAATGTACCTTTACAGGATACCTGCACAGGCACACTCCCATGTTCCTGGGGAACAAGGATATGCGAGGTAAACTAGGGCAAAAGCATCCCAGGGCCATCCCTGGGCAGGACCCAGCCACACTGTGAGGAAATTTGACCTAAGTCCCAAACCCCAACTCCCGAAGCCCGCTCCCCTGGAGCAAGGGCAGAGAACACTTGGGGAACCCAGCTGGCCCTCAACTGGTATTACCACCCCATCAGCTGGAAGCCCAGTCTCCAGGGACCAGCATGTTCCAGCGCCAAGTTTTGCCCGTTTATGGCCCTGGTATTCGGCAGAAGCAAATGGAGGGAGCTTTGCCTTTTCTAGAGAAGGCCAAGCTTGGTGCTGCAGCTGGGCCGCCTACCCCTTCTGCTGTACCCACGTGACTGCTACCCCAACAAACTTGGTAAAACCCAACAATATCAGCTGCAAACAGTGCTGAGGACAGCTGGACTTTTGCATGGAACATTTTCTGAAGCTGGGAGGACTTTTCGAGGGCCTGTCTTCCTGGGAAGAGGCCTGTGCACTAGCTGCTGCTCTGTGAACTGGCATCCTGGCCTAATTCAGAAAACCGCCCAGTGACCTGAGCCTCCACCCTCTCCCTGCCCCCACCCACTGATCTACTCAAGCCCAGGCCCTTTGCATGCCCAGGCTGGGCTGTCCCCAGCCCTGTCACTTTACAGCCCCTTCTCATATAACCGGGATTCCCTTGTGGCTTAGCTGGTAAAAAAATATGCCTGCAATGTGGGAGACCTGGGTTCAATCCCTGGGTTGGGAAGATCCCCTGGAGAAGGGAACGGCTACCCACACTAGTTTTCTGGCCTGGAGAATTCCACAGACTGTATAGTCCATGGGGTTGCAAACAGCTGGACACAACTTTCATTTCACTTCTCATACAACCACAAAGGATTGAGAAACACCCTGCAGATAGTTAAGCTCATGAAAATAAGAGACTCTCCACAAAGTTCCAAATCACCACCAATGCATTTATTTGCGGGAGAAAGGGTCAGATCTTATTTGGAACTTTAAACTGGATACGACTAGAGACACTGATCGGCGTAACATCTGGGTGTTCACAATTGCACAGATAACCATTTCCTGCACGCGAGGCATCACCATTAAACCGACGAGCCTTTAACTTATTGACGGGGAGGGGAACACATTCTGAGCAGACACATGATTTCCCATTTAGAAGGTGCTGCCTTAATCAGACAAGTAGTGTTGAGAAAAATGAAGACAGCCTCCTAGCCAAGGTTGGGACGTGACGGCAGCCTCCTGAAAGGGGATCACACCCTATTTACAAAGCAAGAGCACGAAGCTCCCAGCTGAGCTGCAGGATGAGAGCTGGGGCTGAATTGAGGGGACTGAGTGGGGCAGTGCCACCCGATCTCAGGAGCCTGTACCCATCCAGCGTGGACCTCCACAAGCCCCCTACACGAGGCCAACTCAGGAAATATGCAGAGTAAGTGGATTGGACCCCCAATTCCCCAGCCCTACTCCACCTTCCCTGGGTCCAACAATGCCCAGCCCACTGGACGCAGCCTCAACCCCACCCAGCCCCTGCTTCTGGACAGACACATGGGAAATATGGAAACTGAAGCCCAGCCGTGCTAGAGCACATCTAGGTGATGCTGGGGTGGTTGTCTGACAGGTGCCTCGAGATGATCAGGCCTCCCCCGCGGTGGCTAGGTTGGTTGGTTGGTTGGTTTTAGGTGATTCGGGTTACTCCAGGGCAAAACACGATCCTGATGACACCCGGCGGAAAAGCAGGCTGGAGCCTCGGAAGAGCTGGCCCTGGATTGGAAAGAGCAGTCAGGTCAGTTGAGGGGGAAGCCAGGCTCCTCAACCCACACAGAGCTGGGCGAGCATGTGACCAACAAAGGGCGGGGAGCTGTGAGCCCCCAGGGTTGGAGGCAGCGGGTCTGGGTTTGCACTCCTCGGGGGTAATGTCAGAATCTGCTCTGCGCTGAAGCACAGTGTGTCCAGTGTTGACGGGGCTCCTGAGGATGCTCGCTGCTCTCTGGCATCAGACCCAAGGGGCCCAGAGCTCCTCCTATACACAGGCTGCGATGCACGTGGAACCACCTGAGTCGCTGAAGGCCTGTGTCTGTCTCACACCTCCTGCTTTCTTCCCATCCATCATCCTTTTCTCAAGCCGGAGGCCAGTCAGTGTGCTGGTTCCTTATGCCCAGGCCCCTGCCTCATTCTACTGAGGCCAACCAGTGCCAGGGAAACCAAAGATCTGCCCTGGGCCAACCACCTGGACCTTTGACCAAGAGCTCCAGCCAGCAGAAGTGTGCCTGGGCAACACAAAAACTTCAAGACCAGCACTCTCACCAGGCTCACCAGTGGCCCAGGGCCAAGCTCAGGCTCTCCCGGACACCCAGGGCGTCCTGGGGGAAGGAGGGGCCGGCCTCTGACAGGCCAGGTGTGTCTTCAGCCCAGGTTACTCAAGGTTATAAGGAGTTCTTGGGCGTCACCACCTACCCCATGGGCTTGCCCATATTTGTTCTGAGTCTTTAAGAGGTGAAGAAAAGACCTAGTCTGATGTCTAATTCTTAAGGAAATTCAGATCTAAGCACCTCAAACCCCTTCTAAATAGAGTAAAATTTACTTTTAAAAGCCTTGGATTCCATGACAAGCCTTTAACTTTCCATGTAATGAAGGGTATTATACAAAAATCTCTCTCTGAACAATGCTGTAGAGAAATGAGGAGAAAACTCTGGAGTGCATGCTTACCTGCACACTCAGGTACTTCCAGCAGTGGATCCAGGATTTGAATACCGGGGAGTAAGGAGGGAGCCCAGCCTGCAGCCTGCCCGGGGAAGAAGAGAGTGTCAGACCCAGAAGACGGCAGGAGGAGCTAGAGCTGCCACTACCCACATACCGACCCACATATTCCTCCCAAAGGGGTCTGATGAATCCCAGAAGAAGCCGGTGTGCCAGGTGGGCCGAGGCCACACAGAGCAGCTTGGGGGGAGCTCAGCCAGGTCCCCCAGCAGCCCTGGCAGGGTGCCTGGGGGAGGGGCACACACCTACCCGCAGTTGTTCACAGCCATGAGATCACCAACCAGCAGGAAGGGGTAGGTCAGCATGCTCACTGCGATCTGCAGGGAGACCCGTGGGTCAGCAACCCCACCCACTGCAGCCCTGGCCGGAGTTCAGAGGGCAGGGACACCCTGTGCCAGCAGCCTTCACAGAGGCCTGCCTCCAGCCACCACCAGAGCTGGCCTCCTAGGCCCCACCCAGGCCCCCAGCACCATGGAAAGGGCCGTGCGGGGCCCGACTTACCCCCATCACAAATTTGGTGTAGCTCCGGATGGCCAGCGCCTGCGACTTGATCTTTCTGTTTTTCCCTCTGCCCAAATCGAGTCCTTCGTCTGAAGACTACACGTCCAGGGCAGGCGTGACGGACGAGATACCGGGGGAAGTGGAACGGTAGGTGTAACCGGAACATGGGATGATCGTGAGTCGAGGAGTGTACGGGTGGCGTGTATATCGCGGGTGAAAGTCCCGGACGGCCGTCGAGGACGTCGAACACTCAGTCTCGGCGTTAGTAGACCCCCCGTCTTGACCCATAGGGCTGACTTTCCCGAAGACACTGAGGTGGTCCCCACCACTCGCCACTTCCTGTTCTTCCACCTGAAGACCCGACGTCGGAGAGATTCAGGGCTCCTGACCCGGAAACAGACTGACCACGGGTAGCGAACCGTGTGCATTCACGAATGACTCACCTTTTGGTCCACGGGTAGACTTGGTGGGTCTGTCTTAGGACCCAGGACGTCACGTGCCACTCCCCGTGGAGACCCAAAAGGCTGGGGGTGAAGGAGTTTGTGAGTGAGGGAAGTCCGGGTTGAGGACTTAAGTCGAAATGGGTGCTTTGTCGGGGTCTGGTCCTTCCCACTGTCGGATAGGGAGTCGGAGGACACCCCGGCGGGGTGGTCTACCTGTGGGACGTTGAGACCCGCCTCCAGACGACCCGGGAGACGAACTCCCCGTCGAAGTGGAAGCGGACTTCGTGACCTTTTTATGAAAGTCACTTCACGACTGACGACAACAGACTCCAATTCGCGTCGTCCAGGACCAGTTTGTGGACGGGTGGACCTGACCTCCTTCGGTAGTCGACACCCTACTGGGGGTGGTTGTGGGGTCGACCGGTTCGAACAAGAGACTGCCGTCGTCGAGTGGGTGAGGGTTACGGGACCTCGCTCCCGTCCCGGCTCCCACACGATGAGATTAATGACACTGACCTTAAACGAATACAATTTTCCGGTCATTCTGAGGTGAATGGGTGAAGTTTACCGGGTAAAGGGAGACGGGGTCGACACTCGAGACTCCGTGAGGAGTGGTACCTGAGAAAGGGTCTGGTGGGAGTGGGGCCTTGACGGCAAGACCCCGGGTTTGTGTCTGTGTTCTGCTACCCGGGGGTTAGGGGTTGTTCCGCTGAGACCGTCGGTTCAGGGGTCCGGGAACAGTTGGGAGGATCCCACCCGCTAGGGACGATAACCCTACAGACCGATGGTCTTCGGGGTCGGGTAGTGCCAGGGGGTTGAGTATAGAAACCAAGTCCGTCTTGATCAGTTGGATAGTTCAGGGGTCGAAAGAATTGGTCGCGGAAAATGTTCCTAGTTCCGAAGGGGTACGGGCTGGGTTGGTCGACTCTTCAGACACGTGTGGATCAACACCTCTGAGGACGTTTGTCCTCGTCCCACGCGGACGTACCGTGCGCAGGATCGACTGACTTCGTGGGAGTCGTCCCGGGTCCGTCCCTCTGGATCAGGGTCGTGACGGCTGAGTGTCGGTTCCCGACGTCCTGTCGGGAAGTCAGAGACCCCGAGTAGACAGACATTTTGTGTCACAGTGGGGCTGAGAGCTCCTTTCACCGCTGGGGTGCTGTCAGGATCAAACGTCACTGTTCACAAAAGGGCCTGAACAAGCCTACAACACTAAGTGAAGCTATCTCCCGACTTACTAGGGACCCCCTAGTTGGGTCACTGTCTCACCAGCTTTGGATAAAGTCCGGTGAAGCTGCCCAGGGACGGGTATCCCATAAACCCCTCTAGGTCTCCTTAGCGATCTCATCTCCTTGGAGACAGAGATCACCCAGGGACCATCAGAGGTCTTCTGCTCAGACGCCTCCCCGCCAGGGACGCTCTTCAGCCCCCAGAGTCCTCAAGTCTGCCCCAGACCCTGGGCATCATCAGTACATGGAAAGATGGACAAGTCCTTGTTCCAACCAACCTGGGAACCTGGATTCTGGTCGTTCCCCAGCCCCCCTGGGGTGTCACTCACGCTGTCATCCACCAGGTAGGCATTGATGAAGTGGGCCAGCAGGTTACAGCCCCACAAGAAAACCACATCGCCCAGGAGGTGAGGGATTAAGCCGCTAAAAAAACAAGGTGAGCAGAGATAAGCAGGAGAGGGAAGGGAGCAATTCCTGGGGGCTCTGCACCCAGGAAGCAGGCAAGGATGTTCCAAGCTCTAAACTTCAGCGTTATCTACCAGCACCGCCTCAGGAAGGAAGGTTGCAGGGGCCACGTGGGCCAGCGGCTGTCCACACCAGGAAGCCAGTGTTCCTTTCTTCGCAGGGTGTGGGGTGGCGGGGTACGTGCTATATGCCACATCCAATAGCACAAGTCAAGCCTATGATCTCATAAGTGGTTTTCAAACTACGGAAGCTGGGCCTTAAGAGGTGAATGTTGCAAAATCTGGGATTTTCAGATGCAGATAAGGAAAGACTACCTACACTTTGGCAATTTTCCTTTTGCCTATTTACCTAATCAACTCTCCTAAAACTTTGTTCAGGGTGTCTGTCTTCACCCCTGGAACGTGTAAGGAGGGCTGCCTTTTAAAGTGATGGCCTTTAGAATAAGCATCTCTACACAGTAATACAAAGTTTTCCTAAGATAGTGTGTTGGGGGCAAAAAGCCAGATTGGTATCAGTGGGTCCTATGTGATCCTTATGGTCTTTTTCTTTTAAAAAAAAAAAAAAATGCATTGCTTGTTTAGATATGAACTCATGTGGAAAGAGTTTCAGGAGAATGGCTGTATCTTTGGGAGAGGACAAAGAATTAGGATTTTTAAATTTTAAAAAATATTTAAAAATATCTGAAAGGTTAAAAAAAATATATCACACACCTATTAACATGATATGAGGGATATTAATAAAATGAACCTTCATGAGTGCAATTTCCAATCCTGTTGGTTCCATCTGTGTTCAGACTGACTTTTCACATATACACTCAGTGATTCCTGAGCACACAGATCATGTTCTACAAATATGCAAAAGAAAAAAAAGGATCCAATGGGTAAGCTGTTGTGTGGGAGATCTATTCACACATCAGAATAGAATGTATATATACAGTGAGAGTGAAAAATACCAGAGGCAATGATATGCAGTGTTTTAAAGTCTGAAGTACTAGTCACACAAGCAAAAATTTATTCACATACACACACACACGTATAGATACACATAGATATGAACATACATTTGAATAAGTGTGAGTATATAAATCAAAGTTTGTCAGCCTTGGCACTGAGTAAATTCTTTGTCATGGGAGCCGACCTCTGCATTTCGAGATGTTTAGCAACATCCCTGGTCTCTACCCACTAGATCCCAGTTGTGACAACCAAAAGATGTCTCCGGACATTACTTACATCCCCTGTGGCAAATGCACCTCCTACTGAGAACTACACACACAAGCACACACGCCTACATGCAAAACACCTGGCCGACATGACACCTTCACGGGAGCTAACACAGAGCCCCAGGCCTAGCACACTATGCGCGCGACAGCATATATGTCAGTGTCTAGACCTAAAAAAGGCAAAACAAAAGTATTTGTAAGGCCTGGCTTTTGGGTTCTGTTCGTGGTTGACAGTCTTTTTATACAGTGTGAGTTTTCTTTAGAGGTGGAGCAAAGGGTGGGGGGGGTCTAAGACACCAAGTAGGATGGAGAGTCTGGGACCCTGAGGAGATGGTATGTCCTGCTGACAGCTGCTCTGCAGAAACGCAGGCCCGGAACAGCCAGGTCTTAATTTTTGAAGAGAAACCAGAAACAGGGAATATAACGCGAAGCATTCTAAATGTTGAATGCCAAGTCACTTCAGTTGTATCTGATTCTTTACAACCCCATGGACTATATATAGCCCGCCAGGCTCCTCTGTCCATGGGATTTCCCAGGCAAAAATATTAGAGTGGGTTGCCATTTCCTTCTCCAGGGGATCTTCCTGACCCAGGGATAGAACCTGTGTCTCTTACATCTCCTGCACAGGCAGACGGGTGACCAGTTCTTTACCACTAGCACCACCTGGGAAGCCCAGATGTTGAATATGAAGAACTACTTTGTCAAACGGGATTTATCAGCTGGAGTCAGCTTATGAGCTGCCCAGGGCTTGACCTTCAGCCCAAGTCACAGACTTCCAGCTGCTTTTCTGCAGTGAAACCAAGGACAATGGATGAGCTGAAGACCTCCTGAAGGCCAGCCTTGTGCCCGCCCCCTAGCCCTGGAGCAGGGATGGAGGCAGTGGGGTTGGAGTGGGGGGATGGTCCCTGCACACCCGGTGTGCTGGACAGACAGTACCATTGCTGGGCAAGCCGTGGCGTGGAGGGGGCTGGGCAGCTCTGGTTCTGCTGGTCCGCAGCGCACACGCTGTGGAGCTCTAAGGGCTGGGCAGAGGCGCGGCGGTTAGTCTGAGGCTAGCAGCCGTGGCCTGAGGGTTGAGAACGCGCCTGTTAGTAGACCCTGCTCCGTGACAGTTACAGGGAGTATAAAACTCACGTACACGAAGAATCCCAGCAGGCCTTCCTCTTTGAAAATCTTCCCAATGGAGCTCAACACGCCACTGTAGAGAACATGGGAAACACAAGGTCACCAGGCGCCTGCAAGAAGCCTGCACCAGGGTGCAGCAGGGAGTCCCCCACCCCTGCTCAGAGCCATCGGCCCTGGCTGGGACGGGGAGGGGACATCCTCTGTCACCGGGCAGAAGCCAAGTGGAGATGGTCACAGCCCTTGTTTGGGGGTGAGGGGGGCATCAACACAGTTCACCGAGACTCGGGAAACCCACCCCACCGGGGGCAGAATCCCAGTTCTCTGTGGCTATCTTGCGTGGATCTGGAATGTAGGAATGAACCTTCCAGCCTGGGCTGCTACAAGGCGACAGGCCCTTCTCCTGGCAGGCTTTTGTGCTCAGCTCTGGCTGAACAACCTTCTGGAACCTGCGTGCCTGACAGAGAGACAGAGGAGCGAGTGGAGAGAGGCTCCTTCCCAGAGGGCAGGGAAGGAATAGAGGGCCCTGCAAGCAGACCGCCCAGAACGCCCAGTCTGGGAAAGGCAGATAACTGGCCTATCCCAGCAGGGAGCTGGGAACACGTGCCCCGTCTTAGGTGTGAAATGCAAACGGCTCAGGCTCAACGGCAACCTCCAGGCCCAGACAATGCAGGGAGGCTCTGCAAAGCTGAGGGGGCTGGGGTGGCCTAGGTGAAAGGCGGTGGGAGCCAGAGCCCTGCCAGACCCCACTACCCTGCTTCTCAGGACTGTGGCTCAGCCCACTGGGTTCTGAGCCCACTGGGGGAATGGGCCAATTTCCCACTAGTGAACTCAAAAGGAGGCACCATGGCAGCCAAGCTTCCTGGGGCAATGGCCCCAAGGACAGCTGCAGACAACCACCGAACCCAGGAAAGGAGAAGCTGAGAGGAAGGGTGACAAGCGCTTGACTCCTGCCCTATGTCTCCAGGACGCCCTCCTGTCCTGCATCCAGAGGGGAGGGAAGGCACAGTGCCTCGGGATCAACACACCCACGACCCCAGAGCACCCAGTGCCGGGTATGGCAGTTAAACAATGGGAGGGACAAGCCCTGAGCCCACAGCCTTGATGGCGGCTTAGCAGAGGAGGGAATCAACTATAAGCCCACTCCTGCAACAGCTGGAGGCAGGGTCAGGACATGACCCAGGGGTCAGGAGGGAACCCAGTGGGACTCCTAATCAAGTGGACTCCAATCCACCCACCTCTCTGCAGGGCATCCAAGCTCATCCAGGGATGCCCTAGATGAGTGAGGGAGAAGATGCCCTGGACTCAGACTACGGAAGTCACTAGCCCACTCCTCTGAAGCTGTTAGAAATAGTAGAAACGGGGCGGGAGCTGATCCCAGTCTGGCCTGGCCTGGCAGACTCTGAGTAGTGACAGGGCCCTCCTGCTCATTACCAACCTGTACTTGGCCTCCCGTCCCACAAACTGGACCATGCAGCGCATTGAGATGACTGAGGAGAAAGGAAACACACACAGGTGACACAATGGCCAAAGGCCACAGCTCCCCAGCCCCGGTGCTTGGCGCGGTGGCCACTGTGCCGCAGGGCCTGTGTCCGAGCCCAGGAGGGGAGGCAGCCTCTGGGCTTCCTGTGATCATGAGACACCCTGTGAGCACATCCCATTTCTTCTGCCTGGGAAGAGCCCCGACTCTGCTGGACTGGACGTCCGGCCAATCCCAGTAATGCTACTTCCCAGTCACTCTATTGCTCCCTGTCTACCATCCACCAGGGCTCATCCCACAGCTGCCATGCAGTTCCAGCGGGGCGGCTCACCGTGCAAGGGGTGGGCCAGCATGCGCGACACGCACTGCATCATCATCTCATAGGAGGTCTGTAAGAGAGCAGAGGCGGGGACTCAGTCTGGCCTGTCTCCGGAACTGACACTCATGGGGAGGGATGAGCACTTAACAGGGAGAACCCAGGATCTCCAGGCTCCCACATGGGTCAGTCCACCTCAGACGGGCCCCGGTTCACCCGCGCACAATCCTGTCCTCCGCCCCTCACTGAGCACGCAGGAGGCCCCAGCTGTGCCTCTTCACCGACTGGCCCGACTTGGCAGTGAGAGATAATGATCAGGCTCTTCTCCAGTGTCAGATACCCACCTCCTTCACCACCTTCCTCAGAGAAGTCTTCATGTCATCCTTGTTGGAAACCTGCTCGATCTCGTCTGGAGGGAACACCTGAGATGCAAAGAGCAGAGGCGGCTCAGAAGCAGAGTGGGAGCGTGCCTCTGAGATGCAACTGGGAGGGGACGCAGTGTGCAGGACGCGGATTTGGCTGCTTTTCCTGGCCGTGTCCGTTAGCGGGGCCCAGCATAGGAAACCCCCCAGGGCTGGAGCTGGCAGGGAAAGCTCCCGTCAAGTGTCACAGGGTGCATTGCGGGGGCAGACCACCTGGCCTTGGAGTCTGGCTATGGTGCTGGGGGGTGGTGCAGGGCACCGTGACCAACCCGGGCACTGAGAAGCAGGACAGGTGCCCACAGTGGCCTGCAGGGTGGCTGGAGCTCAGGGGGCGCTGGGAAACTGGTCCTGGCTTCGCCCCGGGCTCACCTTCTTCATGCTGCCCCGGGTCACAGTGGAGAGGGCATTGGACATCAGCCGGGGGCTCAGGCCTCGGAACAGCCCTATCTTCCCGTCCACCTGCACGATGTACTTGGCTGCGGGAAAGCAGATGGAGCAGCATCACGCCCGGGCCCGGCGCACCCACTCCTGGGTCACACTTCACTCCCAGACCAGACACGGCCTTGTCCCTCGGTACCTGCCGGATTCCGTCTCCGGAGGGAGCACCGGCCTGGACCCCGGGAGCACTTTGGCCCCACTCCCAATCGTCTTCTCTAGCCCATTTCCTTTTGCAAAACCTTCAAAACATTTTTTTTTTTGATAAACAGGTTCATGTATTTTTTTTTAAGCTTTGAAAAATCTTGACAAATTGAGCGACAGGTTTTCAACTCGGCAGCTTCGGTG
This sequence comes from Madoqua kirkii, assembly GCA_006408675.1. Classification (NCBI taxonomy): domain Eukaryota; kingdom Metazoa; phylum Chordata; class Mammalia; order Artiodactyla; family Bovidae; genus Madoqua; species Madoqua kirkii. The sequence goes on along the minus strand of SJYC01003028.1, from coordinate 6,422 downwards.
CTACAACCTAGGAACCAACTCTGTTGCTGATGAAAAATGTTTTCCTCTGGAAAAAAGAAAAAAAGGAAAAAGACTGCCCCCAGGGAACAATAAAGTTGGCAAACTAAGGGAGGGGAAAGGAAAAGGAAGGGGTCCCGGGAGAAAGGCTAGAGAGGGAGAGGGACATGCCCACTTTGTCACGTACTGCACCCAGGACCCCACCAGGCACCTCCTGGCATTTTATTAATCACAGGGGATGGCGGGACAGGGGGTAAAACCAATGGAGAAGAAACTAAAATAGAGGCACTAATGAACTATTCTAGAGAAAAAACAAGTGGTCAGAGAAGCTGGACCCTATCTAAGTCATTGCTTTTCGTAAGGGTCTCTAAATGGATACTTTCTTAATGTTTTGTTGCTTTATTTCATTAAATATCAACTTTTAGACAACTTCAAAAAGGAGACAAGACAAATTTTTATAAACCTGAGTGCCTGGAAGCTACCCGAACGGTCCCTCACACAGAGCCCCTCAAAGCCCCAACCTCAGCTCTCCAGCTCCACACAGTGGCGGAAACCCAGAAGGTGCCTGTCCTCCCCTCCCAGCGTCTGCCAGCAGCCATTCCGCGTGGCAGCTCCACCGGCTTTCCCGGCCCCAGGGTACCTGATACCGGGGCTGGTTCAGCTTCCAGAGCCAGGGGTGGGGCTGGAAAGAGAGGAGGAGGAGGAGAGAGGAGGCTGGGCCATTGGGAGGCCGCTCTGGCGGAGGGAACAGGCAGAAGGAAGGTTTGTTTTGGGGGAAGGGAGCTCCAGGCAGCCGGAGGGAGAGCTGGTGGGATACAGCCTGAGCGTGAGTTCCAGAAAGAGAGGACACTTAGCCTCTTTATATTTCCACCCAGTTTCCGAGCCAGAAGAAGAGGAGGGAGCACGCCTACCTCCCCGCACCTCAGAGCGAATTATGAACCAGGGCAGGCAGAAGCGCCTGGAGAGGGCCCTCTGCCACCAATGGGCCCCCTGGGGGGCCGCAGCTCCATCACTCCATGCTTTCTCTGCAGTCCCCCAAAAAACTCGCCAAGAGGTCCTTCCTGGGAGAAGACTGAAGAATGCCACACTTTTCACCTTGATCGGGAGGAAGAGATCCTGTCCGTACAGTGTCTAGACAGCCAGGCAGCTGGGGCTCCTCCCCAACTTGAGAGCAGGTACGGTGTCCAGAAATGCCCATCGGGCACCTGTTTCCACCATCTGCACTGAGACCACATGTATATAAACAGGGCGGGGGGCACCTCAGGACTTGGCTCATCTTCACAAGAGGCTATAAGATGACTGTCAAGACCCTCCACCCTGCATCCTTTTGAGAATGACTGTGGGACATCAACAGAGACAGTCTGGGTCCCCATCTCTCTAGGCCTAGAGCCCAGCACAGCCGTGTACAGAAAGACGGCGCGGGGCTGGCAGCCCGCCACCTGGCCTCCCGCAGGGCAAGTGTCCACTGTGTACACTGGCTTCATTGTACGACAGTCGGGGGGTGGAGGGGGTTCCCTAAACATGTGACATCCTTCTCCCCTACACTGACAATTTTTAAATGAAACAAATATGAACAGACTTCTCCCCCCAAAACATCTTCCACCTGGCCCATGCTGTACTCAACAGTAAGGTGGCCAAACTGGAAGAGAAACGGGACGCGAGGCTCTGCCAAGAGCATGTGACGTGGAAAAAGCAGGGGGTGGCACGGCGAGGGCCTAAGTTATTTAGCAGAAGGAAAGCTTTTCAGAGGACTGTTCTGGACTGACTACATAGATACGATGAGCAGGGACAGATGGAGCAGGTGGGGATCAGCCCGGTTCTGAGAGCAAAGGCACGTTTAAAGAAGTTCGGGAGGCGGGCAGGGAGGGCAGATGTGAAATGGTTCTGGCCGGCTGTGGGCCTGGGGACGAGCAGTGTGGGCAGCTGGTGGGCTTTGCTGGCATCGGGCAAGCCTCACCCACCGTGGTGGGCTTCTCAATGGAGAGACCCTCAGGCAGGCAGAGCTGCGTGCTTATATAAGAGCCTGGGTGGGCAGCAGCTGACGAGGAGGGCCAGGGCCAGAGCTCGAGCAGGTCATCAGGGCCAGAGGTGAAGCTGAGACCCACCTAAGAGTTCCACCCCAGGGGATGGGGGTGCTTGAAAGCGAGGGCACTCCTGCCTGGGGAAAAGGGCAGGACAGGAACCCAGGAGGTGCCAACAGGCCTCCTGCTGGAGGAGCAAGAAGGCCAAACAACTGGTAACAGGACAGCCAGCCAGACTGCTCAGGAGGGAAACAAAGGAAAAGCACTGCTGTCCTCATTCCCAGGCATCGCCTGGGGTGGCAGAGATGACAGGAACCACTGTCCCGGCCCTCTCTCGGGCACCTTCTGCTCTCCCACGGACCGCGGGCAGCCCATGCAGAGCAACCGTCCCACAGCCGTGCTGATCACTGGCTCCCACCACGACACCCTGCTGTCCCTGACTCCCATGCCAGTTCTGACACTGGGTACCCCACGCGGCCCCCCCATGTTCCCTGGGCCCAGCTGGGCCTGCTCCCTGCTTGACGCTTCTTTCACGTCTCTCTGGGCGCGGGCTTTCCTGCCTGGGGAGCACACTCACCATAGGTGAAGAAGCTCGGCAGGTAGAGGACCTTCCTCCCCAGCACGTTGGTCCCAATGGTGGGGGGCATCGGCTCATGGCCCACCTTCAGAGTTGACAAACACAGAGGCAGAGTCAGATTCTCCTGCTGATTCGGTCTCCTTTCTCCTCTTTCCCAGGCCTCAAACTCTCCTCCTAGAGTGCAGTGCCCTTCCTGATGACGCTTTCCCCATCAAAACATACCCGGAATTTCATCGCTGTCTGTTAACTATCATCATCATGTAATCGCTTGAGGCACAGAAGCGTCCAGTTCCAGATAACACACTCACCACAGTCCAAGCCGCCCATTCCCCAACGTTATGACCTCCCAATTCCAGGTATTTCCAGTGCAGGGACTCTCCCCTCACCCCACGTTTAGGCACTCCAAATCCCACGCTTATTGCAGGAAAAAAATCTCAGTTAATTCTCATCTCCAGGGTAAAAACGTCACTCCAGTTTCAGTCCCAAGGTGGCAACACCAAAACCCATCACACCCAGATCTCAGCCCCAAACTTCAGATGGCTCCTGCACCCCTGCAGCCGCCACAGAGACGTCCCTCTCACTCCCCAGCAGAGCACATTCACCTCAAACAATTTCTCACCAGTGATCTAACCTTGATTACCCCACATCCCTGGGACAGAATGACCTCCTCATTTCTATAGAGTTATAGTTTTTGCTGTACAGATGATGATTATAATTAAGGTATCTGCTAAAGTCATGGGTGAGTGAAGGACCAAACCTCTGTGAGGAGGAGAGGGGTTCTCCGGATGGGTGAGGCCATTTAATGATAACACTGCCGATTAATGAGAGGATTCTCCACTGCCCGGCTAGAGGCAAGATGTCCAAGAGACCAGCATCTCAGTGGGGTGTGAAAGGGCCCCTCCCTGGCAGGGGACCTTCAGAGCTGCCCAGATGAATCAGAGGAGCTCCGCTAGGATGTGAAAGAGAGCAAAAACAGCAGCATTGGGAAGTGCTGCCTTATCAGTGGAACTATGCATGCTTCCAGCGTCTTCTGGGCTTCATGTTTTTGCTTTTTCATCTTAGTCAAGTGTTTCTGGAAGTTGAGGTTGTCCCATGCAGATGGGATGCTGAGCCACAGGGCAGATTACTGATTATGACTTAAGAAACTCCCTCCAAGACAGAGAACTTCTTACAAGAAAAAAACTCAAGCCCAGGGAAGCTGGAGGGAAGGGCTGGGCTAGGTGACCTAAGCAGTGAACCCTCCCCCTTCCAGACCTCTCCCCTTTGGGGTTAAAAGCGTGAAGGTTCTGAGGTTAGGTTTGTTCTGATTTTGTTCTCTTACACAGACCGTGTTTATTTATACCCTCAACTCCAAGTCTGAGCCACTGTCCTTTTGCTGCCTTACCCACTCCAGTCATCACAACTGGAGAACCCTATTGATTTGATTTCACCCTTAAATCTGCTCAGTCCCTTCATCCATATTCCCATAGCTCCCAAATCTGTGGAGTCTATTTTCTTAACTTCTACCTGTGTTATGGAAGGCCTGCTGATCCTATCTCACCCCTATTCCCTTCCCTCTCAAAGTTTTTGGGTTTTCACTGCTGCCAGCGGGCTTGCTCCAGCTGCAGGGAGGGGGCTTAGTAGCAGCGCTCAGGCTTCTCATCGCAGCGGCATCTCCTGCTGCATGGGCTCCAGGGTGCTCGGGCTTTGGTGCCTGAGGCCACAGGCTTAGCTGCCCCAAGGCATGCGGGACCTTCCCCACCGGGGATTGCACCAAGATCTTCCACATTGCAGGCAGATTCTCTACTGTTACTCATTTTTCTGAGACAACCCCCAAATCTGCCACCCAATCCTGCCACCCAACCTCAAACTGGAATCTTCCTTTTTGCAAAACGTTATCTCTAATTCAGTTCACCCTCAAATATGTTACACTCAGCATCAACTGCGTTCAAACAGAACAGACCACCTCAGTCACCCCCAGCTGGGCTCACTCACCCTTACCACCCACTGTCCAGACTGTCTCACCCTCTAGACTCCCTCACTCCCCAATTTCCTGTTCTCCCTCATTCCCATTCGCTCTCATTCCTCAGCTGCTTTCCCCCTAGTGACCCTTATCTCAATTTTCTTCTCCTGCAAGAGAGAAGGGAGGACCTTCTCCTACCAAGGTCCCAGTGATGAAGCCACTTCCAGTTTCCTTCGCGTGGAGACCTCTGCCCAGTTCCTCGTACTCCAGCAGCCTCCATTCCACAGACACTCCTTTTGGCCACCCTGAAGTCGCAGCTCTTGCCCAATCTCATCCCATCATCCTTGCTTCTCACCTCAGGTACCACCTGTTTCAAAGCCTCAGTTTCTCTCCCAAACCTGTGATCTCTATTGGTGAAAATACAACCTGAATTTTTATAAGAAAAGCAGCCCTTATTCCCAAATCACAACCAGACACCAGTCTCAACCTTTACCCTGTCAGTCACTTCCAAGACTGAATGTCCTCATTCTCTGTCATATTCCTTGCCGCACTCCAAAATCCACTGGCCCGGGTTCCTCAGGGCCCAGATTTCAATTAGTCCTATTCTCAAGTCCTTTTCTTTCCAACTGTATCTCCCACTCTCGGTCCATTATCAGGACAGTGAATCTGATACCCATTTGCCTCAACTCTACTCAAACCTCAAGATTTGGTTAGGTTTCCATCTCAATTTTTAACCCCTCCTGCTTCTTAGCTAAAAATTCTAGGCTGAATCTTCAGATATCAGTCCAGGCCTGAACCACCCCATCTAGGCTGCGCTCCTTTTGGTCACACCCACCTAATTTTGCCAAAGGCACTCCCTCCACCCCTGCACCCCGTCCCCTTCCAGCTCCATCTCTCCCTTTCTCAAGTAGCCCAGTGCATCTGTAAAGGCATTGCCGGTCTGGCCAAATGCGCCCAGTACCCCTGCATGCCTCGACTGCAGAGACAGCCTCAGTCTAAGCCAGTCCCTACATACCCTCCCACCTCGTGTTCCCAACTGGCCCCGCTGGCTAATTCCAATATGCCCAGACCACTCTAGCCCCCAACCGTGACTTCATGTTCTGCAAATGCATTATCCCTCCCCCCACAAAAAGCCTCCGCCTCGCTCCCCTTTCCAGACGGATCGCCACTACTCCTCCCCCCACCGCCGTCTCCCTATCTGCTCCCCTCCTCCAAAGCACGTCATCCTGTCCCCTCCTCCCATCAAATCTGTCGTCGCCATCAAATCCAGAGCCCCCATCTCCAGTAAACCGATAGCTTTCCTGTGCTAACTCCTTCGCCTTCGCCAAATTCCATCAACACTGAATCCTGTGCCTCTGTCCCCTTCTCTCCAGAGGCTGACGCCCCCCTTTTCTTCCATGACCCCAGTCCTTTGTCCCGCGCCCCCCTCACCCTCCTAAATCGCTTTAAATCCATCTCTATCAAATCAAGACCTTTGGGTCTCCTTCACCCTAAACAAGTGTTCATCTTCTGAATACTGTCCCTTGGCCCCCAATCCTCCTCTCCACCCTATCGCCAAAAACTTCCCACCCCTCCCCCAATTCTGTTGCTTCTTTCACCCCCAAATGCCGCCCCTCCCCTCCAAGTCCTCCGTTCTTTCTTTCCTAAACTTATCTCTTCGTTCCAACACCCCCTCCCCTGTATCCCGAAATTCCTCATTCCTTCCATTTCTCTCAAATTTGTCGCTGACCCTTTTGCACTCGTCTCCTGCATCCCCAAACTATGCCCGCTGCATCCCTAGAACCCTCACCGCTTTAGTCTTCTCCCGTTTCTGCGCACCACCCCACCTTCTCCGCCCCCCCCCCCAAAACCCTCCCCCTCCCCCCCCCCGCCCCCCCCCCCCCCC
>SJYC01003027.1:0-21610 GCA_006408675.1 Madoqua kirkii | reverse complement strand
TCCATCGCCTTCGACCCCCCGGCCCCCATCCCCCTCCAGACCCTGGGCAGTCAGCTTCATATCAGCCCCCCATCGCCCCACACCTGGATGAGCAGCTTCACGTAGAGCAGCGGGTGGCTGAGTGCCGTCACTCCTGCACCAAGCGCCACGAAAAGAGCCTCGGTGGTCGGGGCGTTGTCCCCGGAGCCCAAGCCCCCGGACGCACCGTCCATCCTGCGGGCCGAGGGCTGCGCCGCCGGCCGAGGGTGGCGCGGATGCGCGCGGTGTGCGGGCGGCGGGTCGCGAGCCCGGGCCTCGACCCCCGCCGCCGCCCCGCCGCGAGCTCCGGCTCCAGCTCCGGCTCCCGCCATCCCCGCGGCACCGCCGGGAGCCCAGGACGCCACTTCCGGGTCCGAAGCCCCCATTGCGCGGGGCGGCGAGGTCACTCCCCCGTCACGTGATGGGGTGGGCCCACGCCCCCTGTGCGTCATACGTCAGGGGGCGGGCCTGGGCCGCACCACTCACGGTGGCGGGGCATGAAGGAGTCTGGCGCGGGGGCTGTTGGCGCTGGATGTGGGACCCCTCCCGCCCAACAACACACACACACACACACCGGGCGATGTTGAGCCCTAGCTTAGCGCCGAGCCGTGGGCTGAGGGTCAGTGGTCGCGGACGGCCGGGACCGTGGCCTCGGAGACTGTGAAGGCCGACGCAGGCCTGGGCGCGCCCCTAGAGCGGCGGGGGCGGAGCTTGGCGGTTCTGGAAGCCAGGCTCCCCCAATATGGTCTGAGGCGCTTCCAATCTCCCCCCATTCCTGGCTTCGGGAGTCTTCTCCGCGGTTCTGGTCCCGCCCCTTTGCGGCCCGCATCCCGGGCCCCGCGGCTTGCCAGGACTCCTGTGGCAGGCCGGGTCCCTTCGCTGTCCCCAGACTTTGTCACACCCCGCTGCCCTCCTCACTCGTCCAGACCCAGTTGCCCCCTCGGCGGCTGTGATCTTTCTCCTTGGCAGCTGAGCCTTCGTCAATCTGCCTTGGAGTTCGCGGTTATACTTTTCCGTGGTTGGGCCGGAAGGTTTTAATTAGTCCTTCAGTGTGAGCACCTGCAAGCATTCTCCTAGGAGCCGATAGGCTCACCTTTAGTTGATAAAAACAAGTCATAGGTGACTCTTAAATCGTACTTATTTGTGCCACTTTTTAAAGTGCTTTGAACAAGTTGTTTCCAGTCTGAGCCTCTTGGCAGTCCTGTGAGGAAGGTATTTGTTCTAAGTGCCCTGTTCATGTTTGTAAGTGTGCACACTCTCTGCAGCAACACGTAGAACCTGCTAGTTGTGGGTGTGCTCAAAAAAAAGCTTCTGTTTAAAGGGGGAAAGAAATCCAGGATCCTGGAGTCGGCAGGGACACAGCAATGGGTGACCCGATCCCTTTGTACTTATCCTGTCTTCGTTGTGAAAAAGTTCTTGAGAATAGTCTGCCTTCTGAACTCTTAGTCCGGATTTCCTGGAATCTGCCCTTCCTGACTCCCTTCCTGCCCTCTAAAAAGCCACATTTCCGCTGGCCACTCCTGACAATAAATTCTCCATACACTTGCCATGTCCCAATCCTGTCAGGATGCCTCCCTCCTTGCTCTCTCCTCCACGCTGACGTCTTCAGCTCAGGTTTGCTCTGGTCTGAACCGCTGTAAAGCCTCCTCGTCCTCTCAGGTTACAGTGACATCGAGCCCACCTCCCACCCCCAGGAGCACTTCAAAAGACTTCCTTTGGCCTGGTTTCTGATTTAACTTTCTTAACAAGGACCTTAAAGTCAGCTTCATTTAACGTTACAGCGCCTTACTAACTACACCCAGAAGGGGGGTTTCCTTCCTTTTTTAAAAGGAACCCTTCACCTTCCTTCTGAAACTTCCTCACACAAATCTCCTTTAGGCTTTTCCTCTCTACGTTTCTCCAATTCTCTGTTTTTCCTTCCTTTCTGACAGGAAAGGCCATTAGCCTTTTATCTGCCTTGGGTACTCACCTTACTTTTTGTGTATGTTTGGTCCTTTCAAACTGTGGTTCCCTGTAAGGCGGCTTTATTGTGTTGTCTTGCATTGTTCTGTATCTTTCACAGTAAGTGTTCAGTGAATTGTTTTTAAGTAATTAAATAATTTCCTGGAAGAAACTGAAGTAAAAATAGGTCAGTTACAACCATTATACCCCTAGGAAACAGAGCGGAAGCAAATGTTAAAACTGCCCTGTAGCTAAATTACCACAACTTGGGGCTCATGGGGACACCAAAAGGAAGAGAAGAAGAAAAGAACCCCCAAAACCTTCACAATAAAAATTCTACAAGCCACTTGAAAAAAGGTCCATACAGTCAAAGCTGTGGTTTTTCCAATAGTCATGTATGGTTGTGAAAGTTGGACCATAAAGAAGGCTGAGCACTGAAGAACTGATGCTTTTGAACTGTGGTGTTGAAGAAAACTCTTGGGAGTTCCTTGGACTGCAAGAAGGTCAAATCAGTCAAACAGAAAAGAAATCAATCCTGGATATTTACTGGAGGGACTGATGCTGAAGCTCCAATACTCTGGCTACCTGATATGAAGAACCAACTCATTAGAAAAGACCCTGTTGCTGGGAAAGATTGAAGGCAGGAGAAGGGGATGACAGAGGATGAGATGATTGGATAGCAACACTGACTCAATGGACATGAGTTTGAGGAAGCTCTGGGAGGTGGTGATGGACAAGAAAGCCTGGCATGCTACAGTCCGTGGGGTTGAAAAGAGTCGGATTGACCGAGTGACTGAACAACAGCAACCTCAAAAACACATTCATTCCAACATGAAAATGAATGGGCAAAACAGGAGGATTAATACTCCCTGGAACTTGACGTAATAGACCTATCTGGTCAGAAAAACGGCAGTTTTCAAATGAAGGCAAAGAATGGAAAGTACTGAAAGAAAGAAAAAAAAGAACATGACATTGTAAGAAAAGAAGAGGTGTATTTGAAAAGGAATCAAATGATCTAGAAATAATATACTCACCTGAAATGACAGTGAAAGAGAATCTTGCTCAGCATTCATTCAACTGAGCAACCTGTCAGCCTGTACTTCCAGCTCAGCTGGTTAGTGCCCTCCTGCGGTCCCTTGCCCTCCGTAACTGCCCCCTCACAGGGGCATTACCTGTTGCATTACATTACCACTCTGCCATATAGCTGCCTCCTTCCTCCCCTGTTAGACTGTAAGTTCTCTGGGCATACTGGACTGTCCTATTCATGGTTGGCACAGTGCCTGGCACATGGTAAGAACCCAGTGGATATTCACTAGAAAATGAGTGAATGAGCAAAAGTGCTTTTAACCATTACAAAGTTATTTATGCAGGCACCACTTAAAGAATGAAAACTTTGGGAAGACCCATATGCCCCCAAAGCAAGATCAAATAAACAGCAGAAAATTAACAAGAAATACTGGGGCTTCCCTGGCGGTCCATTGGTTAAGACTCCATGCTTCCACTGTAGAGGGCTCAGATTTGATCCCTGGTCAAGAAACTTAAGATCTGGCATGCCATGTCATATGGCCCCCCAAAAGAGAAATAATACATCACACTCTTGTAGACCTTGAGAATGGTCAGGTATGTAGATTAGCAGTCCCTGAGATCGTGTGGGAAACTACTATTAGAATGAAAAGACAGGATACAAAATAGCAGTCTTTCATTATTGCAACCAAGTTGATGTCGCGCTAACCAGGTCAGGAAGCAACTTGAGGTGATGCCAAAGCCAGAATGAGAACTCAGGCCTCACCCAGGGAGGGGTGAGCTATACCTGGTGTTAGAATTTATCCTGTATAAAGAAGATGGATTTTCCTGGATGCAGACTTCGTGTTTATTACTTTTGAGTGAAAACGTACTGGCTGCTGCTTCTGTTCACCTGCTTGCCTGGAGTAGGGATGGGGAGCATGGGCCTTCCTTCTGTCCTGAATCCCTGGGGTTCCATACCTGCCTTAATTCAGGAAACACCTCTTGTCCTAATTAGGCTCAAAAAAGGTACATTGTAGCTGGCACTGTCTCAGGAATTCTGGCATATCATTCAGGTCACTGGACATATTGTTATGTGAGATCACTAAGCCTTCCAGGAGAAACCTGGAAGACAGCTATGACACTAATAGGTCCCAAGGCCTTGGGATGAAGCCTACAAGAGTGAAGAGGGGAAATGGGACCTCTGCACTCAGGGCAGAGTAGGCATGTCACAGTGAGCACAGTAATCACCCTAGAGTCGGAAAGGACCAGACGCCTAGTTGGTGTTCTGTTCTATTATCCTCCTCTTGGTGGAGAAAGGAGAGTCTCTTGTGCCCAGTGTCTGTTTGTCCTGAAAGGTGGGAAGAAGTTTTCTTCTCCTGCAGTAAAAATCAAACATTAATGGGCCCTTGCCCTGAGTCTGGGTGAGTTTGGAGATTAAGACAACATCGAGACTTTTCATTCAATGGAAAGATACTCAGCACTGAAAAGACATTGATTTGGGCAATGCCATGTCTCAAAAATATTATTCTAAGTGAAATAATCCAGACCCACAGAACGCATGTATAATTCCATCTAAATGAAGTTGTGAAACAGGCAAAATGAATCTATGGGATTAAAAATCAAAACAGTGGTTGCCTATGGAGAAATGACTGAAAAGAGGCAGGAGGACGTTTTGATGGAGTAAAAGCGTTCTTCCTCCTGATCGGGGTGGTGGTTACGTGAGTGGGTGCACTAGTAAGATCTCACCAAACTGTATCCTTAAAATCTGGGCATTTTCCTGTAAGATCATTATTCCTTAATTAAGGAAGAAATATTGGAGGAAGAGATGGCAAGCCACTCCAGTATTCTTGCCTGGAAAATTCCACAGACAGAGAAGCCTGGCGGGCTATGGTCCACGGGCTCACAAAGAATTGGAGATGACTGAGCACGTGTGCATGCAAGGGAGAAAGATTTTAGAACTAAGATTCTTGTTGTTTCCTTTTAGCAGGTATCTAAGGGTTTTAAAGGGAAGGTGCTGTCACAACATCTATTGCACACATTCATGTGAATTCTTACATAACTAGAGAAACAAAGCCATTCCTTTCTCCCTTGCTTCCCTACCAGCCCATGGGAGAGTCAATCCTGTGCAGGGCTGTCCTGATAAGTATTAAATACTTATCAGAACTAGCTTTCTAGGAAAAGAAAAACCTTGATTTATAGCACTTGCTGATAAATGTGGTGTAAATACTCTCACCAGGGCTGATTTCATTGCTGCTGATGTGATGTCAACAAGCGTGGACTTGGGAAGAAATGAGTACAATTCAATTTCGCAAGCCAGTAGAGCCAGCTCCAGCACACCCCTACAACAAGCCTTTATTCCAAAACTTCAGGGGAGTCTTGGCAACGCTGAGGGAGCAGCTATTAAAAGTGATGTGAGGTTCTGGGGCAAGCAGTCGTTGCCTGTTAGCTTGAACGTGAAGGGTGGCAGGAGGAAGGGACACTGCACTAAAGTGGTGGTGTGAAAGACCACCCACTTGTCAGAGCACTCAGCCTTGCTAGATATGGTGGCTTAGCAGCCATGTAACTGGGGTTAGCAACCTGTTGGCAGCATCAGAATTTTGTGAAATCCTGAAAATATTTGAAAATATGGATTAATAGATACCATCACTGACTCAGTGGACATGAATTTGAGCAAACTCCAGGAGAATGAAGGACAGAGAAGGACAGGGAAGCCTGGCGTGCTACAGTTCATGGGGTCTCAAAAAGTTGGACGTGACTGAGTGACTGAACAGCAACAACATGCGTTAGTTCATTTAAAGTTCCTGAATTCTGATTTCTGTTTGGAAGAACAGAGAGGAATATCTGACACCATGGGGCCTACATTCCCTCCTGAAAAGAACAGGTCATAATAGGGTAAAAGCTGCATCTCCACAACATACCTACTGCAATCAAGGGTTTGCCTGCATGGGTCTGGTTGGCATGTGAGTTTGTAGATCCTGCTTTAGGTTGTGCTGCCTCTGAAAACTGGTTTGGTTTCTGGTAGAACTGTGTGTGTGTAGATGGTTATCTGCTGGCTGAACAGAATACCCATGCACAGCCACAATTCTCCAGTTGGAGGACCTAGATGTCCACTTGATGTCTTAGGGTACCCATGTTCACTCTGGGTGCTCTTGGGACACCAAGGAACAGCAGCACCTGGCCAGGGCATTGCCTGGACCCCTCATTCTCTATTCTGGCAGAACATTAGAATCACTGAAGTGAAGTGAAGTCACTCAGTTATGTCAGATTCATTGTGACCCCATGGACTGTAGCCTACCAGGCTATTACTTGGATGGAGAATCACTGAAGGATTTTTTTTTTTTTAAAAAGCTCAGCTCTCAGCCCAGACAGTTGCCTAAGAATTTCTGGATAGAGTCTGGAAATTTAAATGCTTTAGAGAAGCTCTGCAGACGATCATAATATGTTTTTTTTTTGTTTTGTTTTTAAGTAAGGCACCACGTAAAGGTGCTTTTTCCTTGAACCAAAGGAAGAATCACATGTAGCCTCCAGCTTACATTCTCTTTCCTCCCCAGGTGGTAGTTTCTGTTCCTTCCTCAAAGAGAGGGACAGGGCAGTAAGGGAGGTGTGGCTTGCTCACCTCACCTTTGCGGGGAACCAGGTAGAAGTTGTATCTTGAACAGAAGAGTAGGGCTAGGGTTCCAGCAGAACACAGAGGGAGAATGAACTTTGGCTCACAGTGAAGCTAGGTGCCCTGTGAGAGTTCAGGAGGGACAGAAGGTAAAAATGCCCCTTGAGTCCTTCAGCCAAAATGTATAGAACACTTCCTGTATGCCAAGCACTGTTGCAGATGCTGGAGATATAGCAGTAAGCAAAACAGACAAAAATGCCTGCCTTCATGGAACTGGCACTCTTATTTATTTTTAATTTTGGTTGTGCTGGGTCTTTGTTGCAGGGCACGGGCTCTTCATTGCTGCTCACAGGATTTCTGTAGTCGTGACGAGCAGGAGCTACTCTCTAGTTGCAGTGCATGGGCTTCTTGTTGCGATAGCTTCTTTTTGCAGAGCATATGAAATTAAAGGATGCTTGCTCCTTGGAAGAAAAGCTATGACCAACCTAGACAGCACATTAAAAAACAGAGACATTACTTTGTCAACAAAGGTCCATCTAGTCAAACCTATGGCTTTTCCACTAGTCATGCATGGATGTGAGAGTTGGACCATAAAAAAAGCTAAGCGCTGAAGAATTGATGCTTTTGAACTATGATGTTGGAGAAGACTCTTGAGAGTCCCTTTGACTGCAAGGAGACCAAACCAGTCAATCCTAAAGGAAATTAGTCTTGAATATTCATTGGAAAAACTGATGCTGAAGCTCTAATGCTTTTGTTAGGGGAAGCACACTGACTAAACTGCCCACCCTAGTCAGGCCCTTTAGTAACCATTCACATGAGTTGTTTTATAATAGGAGATCCTGGTAAGGAATATAGAACTAATAAGCCACCACCAACCGGAAGAGTTCGGGAAAGGTTGAAAGGAGACACCGTGTGTCCGTCCACCTCCCAGAATCCCTCTCGCTAGCATCCATCTTGGCTGAGCAATGCATGTGCCACCAGGAAAAACTCTGAATTAGAATAATTGGCCAAAGACAACCCAGAAACTAATCCCATCATTATAAAACCGGAGACTGCGAGCCACGTGGCAGAGCAGTTCTCCTGGTTTCCCTTACCCTACTGCTCTCCACCCGGGTGCCCTTTCCCAATAAAATCTCTTGCTTTGTCAGCACATGTGTCTCCTCAGACAATTCACTTCCGAGTGTTAGACAAGAGACCAGTTTCGGGCCCTGGAAGGGTTCCCCCTTCCTGCAACACTTTGGCCACCTGATGTGAAGAACTGACTCATTGGAAAAGACCCTGATGCTGGGAAAGATTGAAGGCAGGAGGAGAAGGGGACAACAGAGGACGAGGTGGTTGGATGGCATCACCGATTTGATGGACATGTGTTTGAGCAAGCTCCAGGAGTTTGTAATGGACAGGGAAGCCTGACATGCTGCAGTCCGTGGGGTCGCAGAGTTGACCACGACTGACTGAACAGGCTCTGGGGTGCTTGGGCTCAGTAGTCATGGCACAGAATGCCAGCTCAGTAATTGTGTTACATGGGCTTAGTTGCTCCACAACATGTGAGATCTTCTGGGACCAGGACTCAAGCCTGTGTCCCCTGTATTGGTAGGTGGATTCTTAACCACTGGACCACCAGGGAAATCCCAGAGCTGGCATTCTAATGCAGGAGGCAATAAACATCTTTAGAAAATCAATATAACGGAAAGATATAAGGGAGACAAATAAAGCAAGGGAGGGGAACTGGGAACACCTTGTGGTATTGCACTTTGAGGAGTATGTGGGAATGAGGAAAGAGCTTGGTGAGAAGGTAACATGTAAGCAAATATGTAAAGGAGGTGAGAGGGTGAGCGAGACAGGTATATGGCAAAAGAAAGTTCTAGACAGGAAGAATGACACAGGCATAGGCCCCGAGGGTGGAAGTTAGTCTGGAAGGTTGGAGGCAAAGAGGTCAGATGCCTAAAGCAGAGGGAGAGGAGGGAGAATAGTGGAAAGGAGGTCAGGGAGTTGAGCCTTGTAGGCTATTGGCTGTGGGCTTGGCTATGACACCCCACAGGGTGCAGTGGTAAAAAACTTGCCTGTCAGTGCAGGACACTTAAGATCCCTGGGTCAAGAAGATCCCCTGGAGAAGGAAAAGGCAACCCACTCCAGTATTCTTGCCTGGAGAATCCCAGGGACAGAGGAGCCTGGTGAGCTACATTCCATGGGGTAGCAGGGCTGGGCATGACTGAGCCCAGCACAGCAGCAGCAGAGACATACACTGGGTATATCCCTAATGTAGACCAGACAAAGGTGGCCCTTGAAAAGAGTGGGGAAACTGAGACTAGAGTCATGGACATTCAGCCGGCTTTCTTTCCAGCTTGCCCTATAGCAATCAGAAGGGTCAGCTGGGACAATATAGGGGGCTGGGACTATGGTGGTGGCTTGCTGAGCCCTGAGATGGGTGGAAAGCTGTAGGGTGGGTGTATGTGTAACCCTGAAGGGTGGGGCCTGACAGAGGAGGCTGGACAGGCTGGGGCTCCTTGGAATCCGGTAAAGGAGGAAAGAGGACTCTCTACTCTCCCACAAGCACTTCCTACGCACTCCGAGCGTCCTGCTTCCTATTCAGGAAAGATTAGTGGAGGGCCTGCTCTGTGGTGGGAACTGTGTTACCTTGTGAAGACACAGAGACACAGAAGCCAAGATCTTGTCCCCCTAGGTCTTATAAGGACTAAAGCCTTTGGCGAGATTTCACAGTGTCATTTGTGGGACTTCTCTGGTGGTCCAGAGGTTAAGAATCTGCATGTTGGTGCAGGGGCTACGGGTTTGATTCCTGGTCCAGGAAAATCCCACATGCTGCAGAGCCACTAAGCCTATGTGTCACAGCTACTGAGTCTGCACTCTAGAGCCCCACGCTCTGCAACAGGAGAAGCTGTCGCAATGAGAAGCCCGCCCATCACAGCTAGAGAGTAGCCCCTTCTCACTGCAACCAGAGAAAGGCCGAATGCAGCAGCAAACACCAGCACAGCCAAAAAGATTTTTTATAAGCATCATTTGTTGCATTTCCTCGCATTCCTAGCACCGTGCCTATTTGTTAAAAGAAAAGAAGGAAGAGAGAATCCTGGCGG
This sequence comes from Madoqua kirkii, assembly GCA_006408675.1. Classification (NCBI taxonomy): domain Eukaryota; kingdom Metazoa; phylum Chordata; class Mammalia; order Artiodactyla; family Bovidae; genus Madoqua; species Madoqua kirkii. Next base: position 11,950 of record SJYC01003027.1, on the reverse strand, counting down.
GAAGAAAGAAGAAATCACACAGCTCTTTGATGGAAGGAGTGGATTTTAGTGGTTTGTTATGTAACTCTCCCAGAGTTACAGCTCTCCCAGAAAGAGGAAAAACAGGAGCTTTGTCATGGAGAAGATGCGTTGATGGTATATCTCAGATGGAGAATCACTGCTTCTTGGATGGAGGCTGGCGTGGGGTTGTTGCAGGGAGGAAGCCATTTCTGACGCCATGTTGGAAACTGTTTCTTTGACTTGCTTTTCATCGCTTTTATTGCTATAATCATACTACATGGCTTGCCTGGAGGACCCTGCCCCTCTGCTTGACTATAAAGTGTCTTTGTTCAGCTCTTAGAAAGATGGTTTGTCCCTGCCCACCTGTGAATAGAAGAGATTAGCACATCCCTTCCAAAGGCTGGCCATTCTCTTAGACATGTTTTGCAAGTCTGAAGACCCTTTCATTTTACTTCCCCACTGCCTTTGACTTTGGTTCCTCATTGCTTCTTTCTCTCTGATCTATGAAAGAATCTGGCATCCAGATCCCAATAAAATGGTTATTTTAAGGCACTAGCCTGCCATCTTTTCGGAGCCTGCCAGCTCCCCGTTTAAAGTCTCTTCCTTGCCTCAACTCTTGTCTCAGACTCATTGGCCTATTGTGCAGCCAGCAGAGCGAGCTTGGACTTGGTAAACAGGAGGAGACGGGCAGAGCAGTTCAGGCTGGGAAGTGATCACGGGAGAAAGGTCAGCGGGACAGGCAGGGCAGCTGGCTGCTTGGAAACAATCTGTCCTTTCTCCACTTGGAAACCTCCAGGCTGCTCATGTTTCCCCATGAGCTGCTGCTGAGGGCCCTTCGGGCCTCAAGAAAGGCCCATAGCTGTTGGAGATAAAAGAGAGCCTGATCTGGGGTGTGAGGCCCCACCTGCCGGCCGTGTGCTCGCCCTCTGGGCGCCTGGGAAGGCGCCGCCTGGCACCGTTCCGGGGCTCAGGCCTTGCGCTGCTGGCTCCTATCTGGCGCCTCTCTGCCCAGACCCCTGCCTTGGCTCTGAAGGGGGGTAGCTGTCCTCCCCAAGAAACATGATCCCTCCCTCTGCTCCGGGCTGGGGGCGTAGCTCAGCCTCCTGCTTGTTCCCTGTTAGGCCAGCCCCCACCCCGCTGCTGTTTCACTCAAGGCTCTCCGTCATCATTCCCAGGACGCCACCCTGGGCCCCCCCTCCACCCCCAGGCCAGCCTCTGGTGACCTTGAGGCCTTCTGGAATAAAGAAGGGGCGGGGCCCGGGCCTTGTACAAGCCTGGCCCAGTCCCCAGGAACTGCCGGCTTTGAAACTAGAACGTTCGCACGCCAAAGAAGAGCTGTTTACGGTCCCCACTGACACCTCCGGGCCACCCGTGTCAGGACTGACATGCCTGCTGACTTGTCTTTCAGGTCCCAGCGCCCTCGAAGGGAGTCTCCCCGTGCGGAGGGCGGGTGGTTTGCCGCTCTGGGTCCCTCCAGGTGCCAGTCGGCTCTGGGAATAATCACATCCCGCCGACTGACAAGTTAGGAGCACGGGGAGCAGAAAGGGGTCAGGGCGCACAGAAGGGGAAATGTGGGGAGTGTCCTGGGGCAGTGAAGGGCAGAAGCAGGGCTGCCTAAGCCTGGCACTCATGCTGACCGGCAGCTGGCAGCACCAAGCCCTCCCAGGAGACGGGAAGATCAATACTGGAGGGACAGGATGGGAAATCCTGGCCGTTTGGAGGAGGGAACTGGAGAAACTGGCCTGCGAGGGAGGCGAGCTTTCTTCATTCCTCCTCCTCCAAAGCCAGGGGCTGGCGGGGAAGGCCCACCCCTCCACTGGCACCGGCGGTTGGCCTCTGCCCATCACGTGACTACCCAGACAGCCTACCCCCTCACCCCCGGCTGGCCCGGTCGGGGGCTAGAAGACTGCAGGGGGGAAGGGGAGACTGTGAGGGGAAGAGGGGCAAGGGCAGCACCGCAGGAGCAGGTTTTAGCCAGCTGCCTGAATCTCCTCTGGAGCCACGTCAGCCCCAACTCCCAGGTCTGACAGTAACAGGCGACTAAGCTCTTGGCAGGTGCTGTGCTTGACTGAGGCTGCAGGCCAGGTTGGGAGGCAAGGGGGTCCCAGGGATCATGCCAGTCTGTCCCCTCCAGGGCTTGGCTCGCTGAGGATAAATGCTTCTCCGGAGGGTCCTCACTCGTTCCTGCAAAACCCCTTCACAAACCCCTGGAGATCTCATGGGTATTTCTCTTGCGCGCTCTCTCTCACACACACACACACACACACCATCCAGGTCCCAAATGTTGACATTTCCTCCCTAGCAGCCCCCAAGTGCCCTCTGATGCCCCAGGACTGCCCGTGAGGAGCCCTCTGGGTGCCCCGATCTGCACACAAAGCCGCCTCTGCATCCCAGGGCAGAGCTTTCTTGCCAGAAAGCCAGTTTGCCTGTCATGTGACTGCTCAGCCCTGCAGTTCCTGCTTGGGCACCCCTCCCTCCCTCCCTCTTTTTCGCTGTGTGGGCTACAGGGAACTAAGTTCTTCCATCTTTCTTAATGGCTTGAAAGCAGAACTAAGAAGAGAAAAAAACCATGAGGCTTATCCATGCCAAGGACCCCCAGAAGCCCTGAAATGGATGCCCCCGTACTCAGAGGGAGATGTGTTCATGACCATTGGATCAGAGCGTCCTGTGCATAAATAAAATTCTGTGTCCACTTCCCTTTAGCACCTTAGCTGAGCAGCAGACGAAGCCTGCCAGGGCCAACATCCGTGGACCCCTCCTCCCAGGTCCTGCCATTCCCCAGACCCTAGACACCGCACTGTGCGGACTCCCTGCTCTTTTTGCTGGTCTTGCCCTTGTCTCTCAAGCCCATATCTCTTCTGCTTTTAATGCCTTTCCCCACCCTGTCCACCACGGGAGTATACTCATCTTTCAGGCTGCCTCTGCTGGAAGACTTCCTTGATGGCGCCCTCTGTGCTCTGCAGGCTTCAGTGCGCCTTCTCTAAATGTTCGCAGCTCCCTGTTCAAAGCATTTCCCATTGTATTTCAGTAGTTAACAGGCCCAGCTTCCTCATCAAGCTATGAGTTAAGGGGCAGTTTAATCCATAACCTCTGCCCAGGGCAGACAGTGTTTAATCCATAACCTCTACCTTAAGGCTGACACTCATAGCCTCTACCGCAGTAAATGCTCAAGATATACTTGCCAACTGAATGCATGAATTTAATGAATGGGATAGAAGAGATCAAAGAGACAGAGAGGAGCACCAGGTCTCTGAGGAGGGAAGGGAATTCCATCAGTGGATATTAAGGAACACTTCCTGCAGGAAGCAAACAAGTTATTTACTGGGTGGAGACATTCCAGGCTAAAGGAACAGATTAATCAAGAGTAGGGGAGTGGGGACACCATGGAAGAGGTCTTCTGTCAGGAATAACATTCACTGAGCGCTTCCTCTGTACCAGGCCTTACTCTTAAACCCTCTTATTTAATAGTTACAAACAACCACGGGAGATTGGTACTATAAATATCACCATTTCACAGATAAGGAAAGTGAAGTTTCACTACTGGCCCAAGGTGTTGAGGTTAGATGTGATGAGAGAAGCAGATCAACCAGAAGTGATCAACAGAATATGGAATCTGACTTTATACAAGGGGCCAGGTACTTAAATTACTGATGCTGGGACTTTCCTCGTGGTCCAGTGGTTAAGACTCCGTGTTCCCAATGGAGGTTACTCTGGTTTGATTCCTAGTCAGGGGACTAGATCCCACATGCCACAGCTAAGACCCGGCCCAGCCAAATAAATAACTTAAAAAAAAATTGATGCCTCTGAGTCTAAAGCCTTCATGAAAAGCAGTGGGGAAGGGAAGATGGATGTGAAGTTGGGGGAACAAGAAGGAAGAACCAGTGGGAAAAGGCTGGGACTCTAGAGGATCAACAGGAAGCCACGCCAAGACAACAACTTCAGGGACACAGGTGACCTACAGGAGAAGTTGGCATCTTTTGTCCTGGAGCTAAACACACACCCGGCCCAGGACTAAACAAGCTGAAGGAGGTTCATAGAGAAGCCCCAGATCTCCATCGACATGCGTGAGCTGCAGCAGTGCTGGAGCCCTGCACCGGCCACTGGAGTGAGCAAAGTTCTTGGGTCCCATCCTGCCTCCATGGTGAGCTTACAGGAAAGGCAATCCTGGGACCATGGTTCAGCTTAGCTCAGCTGGCACAGCCCAGAGCTACCAGGTCAGGGTCCTGAAGAAATGACTGGGAAGTCGATCAGGCCAAACCAGGAGGGTCTTGGCTGCACGCCGAAGAGTTTGGGATTTCTTCCGTGTGATCACCGTGCTGGTTTTCCAGACTGTGTGTCGAATTGGAAGCGAAGGTGGGACGGGCCCTTAGTGATGTCCTGAAGGTGTTGGGCGTGCTCAGGCTGGGGTGGGAGGCAAGATGAGATGCCCGTGGATCCCTGGGATAGATTCTAAATTGGGTAGTAGAGGCTGCGTGGAAATGAGGGGACCAGAAGCTGAGTCTCAGGTGGTGCCCGCAGGCAAGAAGCAAGTCAGGCAGAAAAGCTGGCAGAATGGTACGGGCCGAGGTCAGGGAGGTGGGAGGACCTGGGAAGCAGGGCTCCGGAAAATCTGGGGGAGGCAGGGGTGTGCGGGTGTCTTGGATCCTCCTTCTTGGGCAGCTTGGATGGTTCCTGGGCCCGGTTTGGAGTTGGCCCAATTTAGTGTGGCCTCCTGCCCGTGCCCTGGCCCACTTTGCGCCCCCTCCCCTGCCCCGGTGTGAAGGGCAGGTTCAGATGTTCAGCCCCTGCTCTGGAAGCCCAAGGCTCTGGCAGCTGAAGGGTGAGATAAGCCTCTGGGCTCAGGGTGTGACGTTTGTCCTTCCTGCATGCCTCCTGAGGCCCCGCTGTGTGCAGGACACTGGGCTTTGCTGGGGATGGGGCCCTGCCTGTCGGGAGCCTGGAAAGTCTGGTGGGAGGCAGAGGAGGAAACTGGGCCCTGCTGTGGAGGGGAGAGGAACACCAAGTAGGGAGGCCTCCCCAGACGTGGGAGGAATCCAGGAAGAAGTGGTATTTACATGTGTTTCCCATCAAGCCCCTAGATCTAACCACGAGGACAGGAGATTCAGGGGCCAGCTCGGCAGTCAGCAGACCGTGGGAGCTGGAGGCTCAGCGACCCAGCCGAATGGTGTGGGAAAACAGAAAGAACGAGGTGAACCTATGCATGAAAAGAGAGTTGATAGACACAACAGCCCATTGTAACATGTGGACCTTATTAGGATCCTGATTTTTTTTTTTAAATGATGATCAGTTAATCTGCTCAGGCTACCATAACAAAATACCACAGGCTGAGAAGCTTAAAAACAACAGAATGTATTTCTCACAGTTCTGGAGGCTTGAAGTCCCAGGTCAAGGTCTGGCAGTGTTCTGTTTCTCGTGAGGATGGTTTTCCTAGCTTGAAGACGACCACTTAGTCTCAGGTGGCCTTCCCGTGGAGTGTGTAGGGGTGTATGTGGGAGGGGGGAGAGGGCTCCTCCCCTTCTTGAAAGGCCACCAGTCCCATCAGATTCCAGCCTCACTCTTACGACCTCCTTTAAACTTGCGCGTGTGCTAAATCGCTTCAGTCACGTCTGACTCTGCGACCCTATGGGCTGTAGCCTGCCAGGCTTCTCTGTCCATGGGATTCTCCAGGCAAGAATCCTGGAGTGGGTTGCCATGCCCTCCTCTAGGGGATCTTCCCAATCCAGGGATCAAACCTGAGTCTCCTGTGTCTCTTGCACTAGCAGACATATTCTTTACTGCTGAGCCATTGGGAAAGCCCCATTTAACCTTAATTACCTGGTAAAGGCCCTATTTCCTATTTCAGCCACCCAGGAAGTTAGGGCTTCAATATGTGAATTTGGGGGGAACACAAGTCAGTTCACAGCTGGTGACATTTGTGAGGCATTGGCACTTTGCTAACTAGGCATTTGAGTATATTGAGCAATTACTGCAAATTGTCTCCTGGGATGGGCTTCACAGGTGGCGCTAGCGGTAAAGAACTCACCTGCCAATACAGGACACATGAGAGAAACAGGTTCAATCCCTGGGCTGGGAAGATCCCCTGGAGGAGGGCATGGCAACCCATTCCAGGATTCTTGCCTGGAGAATCCCATGGACAGAGGAGCCTGGCGGGCTAGAGTCCTTGGGTAACAAAGAGTCAGACATGACGGAAGTGACTTAGCACCATACATCTCTTGGGATATGATAATGGTACTAGTGTTTCCTATTGTCACCTTGCTTATTTAACTTATATGCAGAGTACATCATGAGAAATGCTGGACTGGAAGAAATACAAGCTGGAATCAAGATTGCTGGGAGAAATATCAATAACCTCAGATATGCAGATGACACCACCCTTATGGCAGAAAGTGAAGAGGAACTAAAAAGCCTCTTGATGAAAGTGAAAGAGGAGAGCGAAAAAGTTGGCTTAAAGCTCAACATTCAGAGAACGAAGATCATGGCATCCGGTCCCATCACTTCATGGGAAATAGATGGGGAAACAATGGAAACAGTGTCAGACTTTATTTTGGGGGGCTCCAAAATCACTGCAGATGGTGACTGCAACCATGAAATTAGAAGATGCTTACTCCTTGGAAGGAAAGTTAGGACCAACCTAGATAGCATATTCAAAAGCAGAGACATTACTTTGCCGACTAAGGTCCGTCTAGTCAAGGCTATGGTTTTTCCAGTGGTCATGTATGGATGTGAGAGTTGGACTGTGAAGAAGGCTGAGCATCGAAGAATTGATGCTTTTGAACTGCGGTGTTGGAGAAGACTCCTGAGAGTCCCTTGGACTGCAAGGAGATCCAACCAGTCCATTCTGAAGGAGACCAACCCTGGGATTTCTTTGGAAGGAATGATGCTAAAGCTGAAACTCCAATACTTTGGCCACGTCATGAGAAGAATTGACTAATTGGAAAAGATTCTGATGCTGGGAGGGATTGGGGGCAGGAGGAGAAGGAGACGACCAAGGATGAGATGGCTGGATGGCATCACGGATTCGATGGATGTGAGTCTGAGTGAACTCTGGGAGATGGTGATGAACAGGGAGGCCTGGCGTGCTGCGATACATGGGGTCACAAAGAGTCAGACATGACTGAGCGACAGAACTGAACTGATATATACATATGTATATACATATGCATGAAGTGAAGTCGCTCAGTCGTGTCCGACTCCTTTCGACCCCATGGACTGTAGCCCGCCAAGCTCCTCCATCCATGGGATTCTCCAGGCAAGAACACTAGAGTGGGTTACCACTTCCCTCTCCAGGGATACGTGTGCATAACATGCATAAAATATATGTAATGCATGTGCATGTATAGTGTAATATTCCCAATGTATATATTGAGTATACATTGTGTGTGAGTATATATATTTAAGTAAACCGAAATATTTGTGGGTGAAATCACCTGATTGACTTCAACCTGGTCTGGGAAGGAGCAGGGTGAGTGTGGCTATAGATAGAACAAGGCTGACCATGAGTTGATGGTTGCTAGGTCTGAGTTATGAGTTCATGGGGGGAGGTGTTATATTATTCTGTCTCCTTTCACATATGTTCCAAATTCTCCACAACAGAAAGTAAGGAGAGTCAGTGAGGTTTAGACATGAGGGGCAGAGAAGGCAACGGCACCCCACTCCAGTACTCTTGCCTGGAAAATCTCATGGACAGAGGAGCCTGGTTGGCTGCAGTCCATGGGGTCTCAAAGAGTCTGACACGACCCAGCGACTTCACTTTCACTTTTCACTTTCATGCATTGGAGAAGGAAATGGCAACCCACTCCAGTGTTCTTGCCTGAAGAATCCCAGGGACAGGGGAGCCTGGTGGGCTGCTGTCTATGGGGTCACACAGAGTCGGACACGACTGAAGTGACTTAGCAGCAGCAGCAGACATGAAGGGAGAAGGCCTCTGCTAGAAGAAATTGCTCATGCGAAACTCTGAGGGAGGGAAGCTCTTGGGCGTGGGAGGCTCCAGCATTTCACAGGCGCTGGAGCGTGAAACTGCCAGGCGCTTTGGGTACCAGAATGACTGAGGCTCAGCCCCTACCCTCCAGGACAAAGACCAGTCTCAGTGGAGGGTCCTTGCTCAGGGCAAGTGAGACCAGAACCCAATGGGAGAGCCCTGAAGGGCCTGTGAGACTTGAATAAGGGGAAGAGAAGCAGAGATCATTGTTCTAGAAGGGCTGGGAGACCAAGTCGTAAAGGAGGGAAGCAGAGACAACCCAGTGGGCTGGGAGCAGGGAAGCTCGAGGATGGAGCAGTAGAAACTGGTCATCCAGGCTTCCAACCAAATCTGCTGGAATTGTAGGACGCTGATTTCTCTCCTTTAGAAATCTGACTTCTTTTTTTGTGTGTTTCTTACTGGGTGACTTTGGGCAAGTTACCTAACCTCTCTGATCCTCAGTTTTTTCTTCTGTAAAATGGCGGTCATAATAGGGCCCACCGCATAAGACTGTTGTGGTGTTAAATGAGAAAATACTTGTACAGCACTAAGAAAGAGTGTGTGTTTGTTATTATTAATATCAGAGTTTCAGGGAGGAAGTTGCCTTCCCCTGGGGCATGAAGGTGGAGACAGCAGTTATTAAAATGAGAGAAGCCCAGGGAGGGAGGAGGCAGGAACAGCACATTACTTCTCTCTGCCAGCCCCTAATAGGCTTGTGATTTATTTTTAATTAAAGAAGCTGTTTTCTTACAACAGTGAGCAGGGTCAGACACAGAGAAGTTGTGGCGAAAAGACCAAATAAAATCCCGCGGGAACCTTGTAAGAAAGTGTGGTTGGCCAGAGTCGTGAGCGTCTCAGGCCTAGAGCCCAGTTCTGGAAGCCACCTCTAGCCCCTCACACCCCCCTTGGAGTGGCTCTGGGACCAGGGGTCTACAGGAATCAAAGGTCAGCACCCATGGTGGGAGGGATGGGGCCCAAGCAGGCTCCTCCCCTTCGGGAGCCCTGGCCTTTCCCCTTCAGGGCTGTGGCCCTGGAACCACTTCCTCTTTCTTCTTTCTGAAGCAGGGAGCAGGTCTGCTGAGCCCTTGGGAGAGACGGGACTCCAAGGATGCCGGATCCCACCTGTGACCCCAGGTGGGGGTGACTGAGTGTGCTGGCTGGAGACTCCCCGCCCTGCTTCAGGGGAGCCAAGGGCTGCCCTGGAAGCCTGCAGGATGGAGGGGGCGAGTGAGGAAACTCTGGCATCTGTATCCAGTCTGGTGACTGTGTTTGAGAATAGCAGGTATGGGGTAGTAGAGGTGGGGAGGGTCATCAGGGCTGTCTGGCGTCTCCCTTGAGCTCCTCTGCTGCCCTTGGGCCCTTGGGCAGCCCAGGCCCTCCCAGTCTCCTGGCTGAGAAGCAGGCCTAAGGCCACCTTGAACCCTGACAGTGAACAGTGTCCTTGTCCTGGACCCCACCTCCTGTCCGGACAGTGCCCAGATCCTTTTATCACAGGATCCTCGGGGCCTGGAATAGTGTTTGAGGCACGAGGTCTGGGCAGGGATCAGAGTGTGTGTGTCGGTGTGTTGGGGAGAGTCCAGACGTGTGTAATTAGGTGTGTGAGTTTGGGTGGACCAGATGCCCTGTCTGGGCTGCAGAAGTCCACCTACTATCCCTCCAGCAGAAATAGTAGCAAATACTTATGAAGAGCTTATTCCCTGTGAGGAGGATAACCATGCAATTTATCATTCAAACCAGGACAAAACTGAAACTGAAAGAGGATGCCCTTAGATCTCTTTGGTAGGAGGGAGGGGACCATAGGAGAGGTTGAGACCATCTCAGGCAAAGCAGATTGTGTGGTCAACCTATCTATGGGGCAGTGTTCTGAGTGTTCATTTAATCATCTATCAGCCTATTGGGGGTAGGTTCTATCTCTGTTCCTATATTATAGGTGAGAAGGGGAGGCACAGAGGGGTGGAGGAGGGTGCGGTTTAAGTGTTTTAAGTTCATGGGCAAGGAGCAAAGCAGGGGCTTCCTTCTGAAAGGAACAGGCTGGAGGTCATTGCGTGTGTCTGTGTGTGACATTAATCCACTCTCCAGGCATTTCTTATGCCTGGGATTGTGTTAGAGGTTGTGACTGTTGTAGGTAGGATTCTCTGGAAATAGACTCTGGGATAGAGATTTGCTTCAGGAGGTTCACTGGGAAGGGTTTGGGGTTGATGGGAGGCAGCACTGGGCACAGGTAAAAACTGAACTGCCGTGCATTGGCCAGAGGACGTAGTCTGTTCCAGAGAGTTCTGGAGCTAGAGGCCCCTCTGGCTGTTCCAGTCAAGGCAAAGGGCTAGGTCTTTGTACCCCCCACCATGGACTAGTCATTGGAATGTGGACTTGACCTGAGATGAGGCCACTCTCTTGCAGAGAGGGCAGTTCCCAGGGAGGGACCCAGTCAGTAGCCTCTCGGCCCCCATGCCCCCAGCAGCTAGGGGAAGAGTGACTCCGTCCTGAGGGCTGTGGGTGGCACAGCACAGCATTGCATGGGACCTGTACCAGACGCAGGAGCCTAAAGGAAGATCCCCGCCCAGAAGACTTCTGTCTTTGGTGCTAAGCTCATGGAATGATCATGATGCCAGGTCATGACCAACAGATATCCTGAGAGGGGCCTAGACACGCTGCTGAGAGCGCTCAGAGCAGACAAAGCCTCCTGTGTGGGCTTCCTGGTGGAGGCAGCATCATGCGGACCTAGAAGGGCCGTTCAGCTTCCTCAGCAGGTGCCCTGTCCTACCCCCCGCCAGAGGCCTTGGCCCGCACGTTCTGTTCAGCACCAAGGACAGCTCTAGGTGCCACCTTCTGGGACCACCATCCCCTGGGGTGTGCAGAGAGAACACCAACCCCACTCAACACACCAGGCATGCCCAGTGGAGACCCTCAGCACATGTGCTCTGCCTCGGGAATATCCCTTGCAGGAGGAGGCAGCCCTTGACGCAGTGGGATCAGAGGAGGTCTTGTCAGCAGGGTGAGAGTCACCCCTCACTCTCATGAGAGGGGCCAAGGCCAGCTGCCTTGCCTGGGCTTTCCTGTGAGGTCTTTCAGTGCCTTAACTGATCTGAAACTGAGGAAATGAAGAGGAAACAAACTGATCTGGGCCCTGGGGGAGAAATGCAGAAGCTGAAACCAAACAGAACAGAAAGCCTGAGATTCAGCTAGCTGCATGAGCTGCAGACCCAAGGGCTGAGGAACTGGGTGTTGGGGTGCAAGGGCCAATGAGGAACCACGGGGGCCTGGGTCACAATCTTCTCTCTGCCACCAGCCAGTGTGTGATGTGAGGCAAATCTCATTGACTCTCTGCACCCATTTCTCCCTGACTCACATGGGGAAGGGCAGTTTAGGGCTCAGACACAGGAGCCAGCCAGCCTGATCTGAATCCCACCTCTGCCCCCCTCCTTCTGCAAGAACTTCTCTTTCTCTAGTTGCAGAATGGGGGTAATGAAAAAGTTAGTCACAGAGTTTTGAAGATTTGGTACCTGTCTGGTCCTCCGTTTCCCAGCCTGCCTTTCTTATAAGGCTGCCCACCCTGTACCATCACCACAAGCCTTTCCACACCAAAGGGAATGGGGCATATCGTATGTCGTTGGATATATCCCTTGCTGCTGGCCTCTGTTATCTGAAGAACTTAACTGGTCTGCAGATCCAGTACATAGGATAAGAAAGCTACACTATGAAAGCTTGTCCCTGGAGGGAGAAGGAAACTGACCCTAGGCTGGCTTTTTATCACTGACTCGATGGACACGAGTTTGAACAAACTCCAGGAGTTGGTGATGGACAGGGAAGCCAGACGTGCTGCAGTCCACGGGGTTGCAAAGAATTGGACATGACTGAGCGACTGAACTGAACTCAACTGAGAGGTGTGAAGGGCATAGTTCCCAGTGAAAGTTCAGTTCAATCGCTCAGTCACGTCTGACTCTTTGTGACCCCATGAACCGCAGCATGCTAGGCTTCCCTGTCATCACCAACTGC
>SJYC01003026.1:0-28257 GCA_006408675.1 Madoqua kirkii | reverse complement strand
TTGGACTGCAGGGAGATCCAACCAGTCCATTCTGAAGGAGATCAGCCCTGAGATTTCTTTGGAAGGAATGATGCTAAAGCTGAAGCTCCAGGACTTTGGGCACCTCATGCGAAGAGTTGACTCATTGGAAAAGACTCTGATGCTGGGAGGGATTGAGGGCAGGAGGAGAAGGGGACGACCGAGGATGAGATGGCTGGATAGCATCACTGATTCGATGGACGCGAGTCTGAGTGGATTCCAGGAGGTGGTGATGGACAGGGAGGCCTGGCGTGTTGCAATTCATGGGGTTGCAGAGTCGTACACTACTGAACAACTGAACTGAACTGAACATAGTCAAAGGCTTTGGCATAGTCAATAAAACATAAGTAGATGTTTTCCTGGAATTCTCTTGCTTTTTCTATGATCCAGTGGATGTTGCCAATTTGATCTCTGGTTCCTCTACCTTTTCTAAATCCAGCTTGAACATGTAGAATTTCATGGTTCACATACTGCTGAAGCCTGGCTTGGAGAATTTTGAGCATTACTTTACTAGCGTGTGAGATGAGTGCAATTGTGCGGTAGTTTCGACATTCTTTGGCATTGCCCTTTTTTAGGATTGGAATGGAAACTGACCTTTTCCAGTCCTGTGGCCACTGCTGAGTTTTCCAAATGTGCTGGCATATTGAGTGCAGCACTTTCACAGCATCATCTTTCAGGATTTAAAACAGCTCAACTGGAATTCCATCACCTCTACTAGCTTTGTTTGTAGTGATGCTTTCTAAGGCCCACTTGACTTCACATTCCAGGATGTCTGGCCCTAGTTGAGTGATCGAACCATCGTGATTATCCGGTCGTGAAGATCCTTTTTGTACAGTTCTTTTGTGTATTCTTGCCACCACTTCTTAATGTCTTCTGCTTCTATTAGGTCCATAGCATATCTGTCCTTTATCGTGCCCATCTCTGCTTGAAATGTTCCCTTGGTATCTCTGATTTTCTTGACAAGATCTCTAGTTTTTCCCATTCTATTGTTTTCCTCTATTTGTTTGCATTGATCACTGAGAAAGGCTTTCTTATCTCTCCTTGCTGTTCTTTGGAACTCTGCATTCAAATGGGTGTATCTTTCCCTTTGTCCTTTGCCTTTTGCTTCTCTTCTTTTCTCAGCTGTTTAGGCCTCATCAGACAACTGTTTTGCCTTTTTTGCATTTCTTTTTCCTGGCGATGGTCCTGATCACTGCCTCCTATACAGTGTCATGAACCTCTGTCCATAGTTCTTCAGGCACTCTGTCTATCAGATCTAATGCCTTGAATCTATTTCACACTGCTACTGTATGATTGTAAGCAATTAGATTTAAGTCATACCTGAATGGTCTAGTGGCTTTCCCTACATTTTTAGGGAAGAGTTTTATAGAAATTGTTCAAAGAGGAGAATGTGATCAACTTCTGAGCATTCTTCTGATTGGTTGGTGGGGAGGTAAATGGGACCCAGCATCATCAGCCTTCTGATATCAACAAGTCTGAGGTCTACGTGCTGGTGGGGAGCAGACAGTTAACTTCTCTTACCTAGTGGGGGTTTTTGTATCTGCAAAATAACCTGAAGGACTTGGCTCAGAATATTATCTATAGCCCTTGAGGAGGAAGTAAAGGTCCTTGACTTTGTTTAATGGCTAAACTGTTATTCCTTTGTCTTGCTTGATTGTTTTCCTTTCTGCATTTTCTCGTTAATCTGATTGAATTTATTCTTTGACTAAAGTTTTTCTACAGAAGGTAGGCAGGTGGAGGACAAGGGAGGGAATTTATTCTGGGAAGACCTCATAGCGTCTTGCTCAGTTACAAGGTGAGGCTGGCATCCATGAACAGGGGCGTGCCTGCCATCCAGTAGATGCTACCTTGTGTACTGTCGGGGGTAAAGGATTTCAAGACTCTCTCCCAGTGGACGGCATGCATTATGTTTTGGTTTGCTCCATGCGGTTGGTTTCTCTTGTACTTTGCTTCATCACATTGGAGTGCCTTTCAGGAAGGACTCTTCAGTGTGGAGAGATGCTTACAAATCCAGGAAATGCCGGCTGTTCTTGGCGCAGGTGGAATCCTCCTCCTGCCCATCACTGATCCTATTGCCTGGGGCTCCATCTCTTTCTTCCTCTGTAAAGTGGGGTGACTATAGTGCTTACTGCATCTGATGGCTGAGATGATGTATGAGAGGTGATGTATGAGAGATTATATACATGACGTGGTATATGAGAGCCCCCCAGGACCACCCTGAAGCCTCATCAGCTTGTTGTGCATACTTCACACTTGGACAAAGAGCAGGATGCAAATTGGTTCTGGGAGGCGAGGGGAAGGAGGACTTGATTGAGCGCTAGCTCATTTTACAGATGAGAAAACTGAGGCCAGCCCACCATGCCCCTGGTGACTCTCGTAGTTTGCATCACTGACTTACATTCCTGCTGGTCACGATGGTCACCTGGTGTCATGCCTGTGCAACATGATGGAACGCTCTTACTAGGAAGTTGCTCTGGATTTTTCTCGATTCCTTGTGAGGAGTCAGTGGAGATGCAAGCATGCTCTTCTTTTGGGTGCCAAACAAAACCTTTCTCTTACTCAGAACACACTTCCATCCCAGTAAGACGCAAATCTCAGGTAGACAGCACATCTGGCAGGGACCTAAGGCCAAGGGCGAAAGGCTTCATTCCTGTAACTCTGCAGAGAACAGAGCAGTTTGCATGTGGACCTCTGCAGAATTCACACCTGGCAGTGTTAACCCAGTGCCTGTGTGCAAAACATCTGACAGGTGCTTCCAAGCCTAGGTTTTCCGTTAAGACTTGTGTTATGAAAACAGATCTGTGGGACTTCCCTGGCAGTCCAATATTGACTTCGCCTTCCAATGCAGGTGGTATGGGTTTGATTGCTGCTCCAGGAACTAAGATTCCACATGCCTTGAGGCTAAAAACCAAAACATAAAACGGAAGCAAATTGTAACAAATACTTTTAAAATGGTCCGCAGGCACAAAAAATCTTAACAGAGAAGGAAACAGATTTGTTATAGAGTGGATAAACAAGATCCTCCTGTATAGCACTGGAAATTCTACTCAATATCCTGTGATAAACTGTAATGGAAAAGAATATGAAAAAGAATGTGTATGTATATATAACTGAGTCACTTTGCTGGATAGTAGAAATTAACGTGACATTGTAAATCAGCTGTATCTTAATAAATTTTTTTAAAAAGGAAACTGGATAGTAGAAGCTTTGGTTAGTGCAGAACATGTGAAACTTCTGGACAGGCAGGCCGGCTTGAGTGTTGGTCACCGACGATGCAGGTAGTGGCAGCCAGCCTAGGGCAGAAGGCTGGTTGCCAGGTATCCGTGTCTAACCTTTCTTTTGTCCCATCATGTGGTTCTGACACATCAGAAGGCATGAGAATATTTTGCACTAGAATATGTGCTGTGTGTTATTGGAAGCTTAAGGGATTTTTTAGGATGATCTGGAGTGTGTGCAGTTTTTACCTTACGTCTTCACCTCTTTCTCTATTTTTACTGCAGTACAGTTGCTTTACTGTGTTGCGTTAGTTTCTGCTGTTCAGCGGAGTGAATCAGCTGTGCATATACACATGTCCCCTCTTTCTTAGCTTTCCTTGCTATTTAGGTCACCACAGAGCACTGAGCGTAGTTTGATGTGCTGTGACGGAGGTTCTTGTTGGTTATCTATTTTATACGTTGTACCAGTAGTGTATGTATGTCAATCTCAATCTCCCAGTTCATCCCACATCCCTCTGCCCCCTTGATGTCCACACGTTTGTTCTCTCTGTTTGTGTCTCTGTTTCTGCTTTGCAAATAAGATCATTATACCATGTTCCAGATTCCACATAGGGCTTCCCTGGTGGCTCAGATGGTAAAGAGTCTGCCTGCAATGCAAGAGACCCGATTCGATCCCTAGGTGGGAAGATCCCCTGGAGGAGGGCATGGCAACCCACTCCAGTATTCTTGCCTGCAGAATCCCATGGACGGAGGAGCCTGGTAGGCTACAGTTCATGGAGTCACAAACAGTCAGACACGACTAAAGCGACTTAGCATGCACACATGCAGATTCCACCTATGTTAATTGTGGAATATGTTATACCATTCCGTATATGTTAATATACGATATTTGTTTTTCTCTTTCTGTTTTGTTTCACTCTGTCATAGAGAGTAAACGAGGTTCTCACCTATTCTCTCTTCTCCACTTCACATGGTAAACGTTGGGAGCCTGAGACACACAGATGTCCTATTAAATAAATGAAAATCATTCTCTTTTATCCAGTGGAAATGTTTTTAGGAATATCAGACTCTAGGATCTCTCCATATCAGAAAATCAGGAAACATCCTTAAAAGACAAAAGTTACAAAGCAGAAGGTAGTCCAGCTATATTCTGGAATCTTCATTTGTGTCCTTCTCTATGGCTGTGCATTTGGCTTTGCAATACAGAATGAAGCAGGGGCAAAGGCTAATAGAGTTTTGCCAGGAGAACGCACTGGTCATAGCAAACACTGTCTTCCAACAACACCAGAGAAGAATTTACACGTGGACATCACCAGATGGTCAATACTGAAATCAGATTGATTACATTCTCTGCAGCCAAAGATGGAGAAGCTCAATACAGTCAGCAAGAACAAGACCAAGAGCTGACTGTGGCTCAGATCATGAACTCCTTATTGCCAAATTCAGACTCAAATTGAAGAAAGTAGGGAAAACCTCTGGACCAATCAAGTATGACCTAAATCAAACCCCTAATGATTATACAGTGAAAGTGAGAAATAGATTTAAGGGACTAGATCTGATAGACAGAGTGCTTGATGAACTATGGACGAAGATTCATGACATTGTACAGGAGACAGGGATCAAGACCATCCCCATGAAAAAGAAATGCAAAAAAGCAAAATGGCTGTCTGGGGAGGCCTTATAAAGAGATGTGAAAAGAAGAGAGGTGAAAAGCAAAGGAGAAAAGGAAAGATAAAAGCATCTGAATGCTGAGTTCCAAAGAATAGCAAGGAGAGATAAGAAAGCCTTCCTTAGCGATCAGTGCAAAGAAATAGAGGAAAACAACAGAATGGGAAAGACTAGTGAAGAAGGCTGAATGCTGAAGAATTGATGCTTTTGAACTGTGGTGTTAGAGAATACTCTTGAGAGTCCCTTGGACTGCAAGGAGATCCAACCAGTCCATTCTGAAGGAGATCAGCCCTGGGATTTCTTTGGAAGGAATGATGCTAAAGCTGAAACTCCAGTACTTTGGCTACCTCATGCGAACAATTGACTCACTGGAAAAGACTCTGATGCTGGGAGGACTGGGGGCAAGAGGAGAAAGGGATGACTGAGGATGAGATGGCTGGATGGCATCACTGACTTGAAGGACATGAGTTTGAGTGAACTCTGGGAGTTGGTGATGGACAGGTAGGCCTGGCGTGCTGCGATTCAAATGGTCACAAAGAGTTGGACACGACTGAGCAACTGAACTGATATGGGTGTGCATAAGTTTCTTCTGTGTCTTCCAGACCTCCTTACTTCTATTCCATGGGCTCTTTATTTGAGTTAAAATGTCACACTTGAGTCTTCCGTGGCGTCTCTGCAGTAAAGAATCCACCTCCCAATGCAGGAGACACGGGTTTGATCCCTGATCCGGGAAGATCCCGCACGCTGTGGAGCTGCTGAGTCTGTGGGCCACAACTCCTGAGCCTGTGCCGTAGAGCCTGGGGAGCCACAACTATTGGGCCCACGTCCCATAGCAACTGAGACCTGAGTGCGTAGATTTGAATGCCTGTGCTCTGCAACAAGAGAAGCCATCACAGGGAGAAGCCAGTGCACCAGAACTGGAGAGTAGCCCCCACCCACCCAAGCCTGTGCAGCAACAAAGACCCAGCACAGCTGAAAAAATCCATCAATATATATGTGTATATTTTAAATCACACTCGTTCTGAAGACTCAGAAGAAAACACCTGCCCCGGGCAATTCAGCAAGTTTATTACTGCTTCCTGTAAATGTTTGCCATCCTGAGTGGGATGTGGTAGATCCAGAAAGAGGAAGAGGAGCAAGAGGAGGCAGAGGGAAGAGGAAGAGGGAGGAGGGAGGAAGAGAAGGGGTGAGAGAGGTTGAGAAATTGGTTCCTCCAGAAAGAACTCTAAAACCAGGGGTGGAGAAATAGCTGTTCATACAGATGGAACACAGAAACAGGCATCAGAATTAGAAAGAGGAAAGAGAGGAGAGGAGAGAGGAACCTTACATGTGAAGAAGTAGACACACACAGATAGAAAGAATGATTTGGGGCCATGCTGGTCTTAACCCTACCTGTGAGATGCCCAGTGTGTGATAACCAAGCGGCCACCAGTGGCAGGACGCTTCAAGTGATTTTCAGAAAGAGACAAGTCTGTCACATAAACAAATGTTAGACAAAGACAGAAGTACCAGTGCATCTGGAGTGATTAAAAAAACTGCATGGATCCTAAAGGAGCTGAAGGCAGAGTAGGGGAATGGATGCGGAGGACTGGCAGTGGGCATCTGCCCTCCTAGACAGAGGCTGATGGTCCTTTTGAAGGGATTCAGTCAAAGAACCCCAGAGCCTCTTCTATTTCCAGATTCCTGATCAGTCCCACAGTAGGCTCTTCAAGAATGAGGCTCAGTCTACAGTGAACGGGGAAGAGTGTCTGGGCTTCTGACAGCAGGCCCGCTGAAGCTTGAGAAGTCATTACTTTCAGTGAGATCTCTTCTCTTTAGGCTCGTGGCTGGATGAGGAGTTGATCTTGGGGGCCTTTGTATGTGGTAGACCATAGCTCTGTCCTTCTTCATGCCAGCTGACTCTCCCCCTTATCCCTGGTCTGTGTTTTCTGTGCTTCTCTTTGGAGGTTTAGGACACCATAGCATCCTTGTCAGTGTCTAGGAAGCCCTTGTCTCTTATTTAAAAACAATGTTGACTTTCATTTTAAAACAATGCTCACTTCCCTGGCAGTCCAGGCTCTGTGTTTTCACTGCAGGGGGCATGGATTTGATCCCTGATTGAGGAACTAAGATCTTCCATGCTGGTGAGGTACAGTCAAAAAGTTAAAAAAAAAAAAAAAGTGTTGATTTCCAAAGTTAGATGTACACCAGAGTGGATTATGCAGACCAGTTTTCTATAACTTTTCTCTTGTAACTGCCAGTTCCAGCAAGCATGATAGAGGTGAGATACAAGACAAAGAAATCTTCTTGTGGAGTCATTTTTCAATGGGCATTTGTTAAACTGTGATGGGATTGGGATCTCATATCTTTCTACTCAGTTCGTAAAAAAATATCTGTCCATCTGTTTTCCAGGAAGAGGAGGCTTTGCGGCAGTGATGTGGACTTAAGGGTGGTATTTTCGATGTGATTATATTTAATTACTGCACAATTTCTTTTAATTTGTAATGACCAGACTCAGTCTCTTGATTGTTTTAGGGAAGTTTGGAGAGTATTGAAAGGCAGAAAAATTAGTCTCTCCAGGAAACTTTTCATCTTTCCATCATCCGCTGTAATAGACACAGTGAAAAGTTCACACAACATCAATGGCGGTTTCGTGAATTGCGATAAAGCACTGCTTTGTGTAACCACCTTACAGGACAACATAGGAAACCTTGTAACCCCAGTGTGCTGCTTCTTGAACACAGCTCTTCCTGTCCATCTCCAGGCGGATTCCACTACTTGGACACGCAGGGGAGTCGCTTTTACCTGAGTGTGGACCCCAAGCAATCAGCTTTAGCTTCTCCTTTCATAGCCTTTGGAAAGAACTGGTTGGCATTTCTACTGAGAAAAACAGATACACTTAGCAAATAAGGTAAAACTTACAAATCCTTATCGGTAGCCCCACCCCAAAAGGTTTTAGAGATAACAGATGTTCATGCTTAGGTGTGAAAATCCTCCAACTTTGTTTCAGCAAAACAAGATTTTCATGTTAGGCAGTGCGTTGAACACAAGTTCATTTGGCAGCTTTCGACTTTCACACAGATTAGGGTGAGACATCTGTGGGTCTTCATTCAATGGTCATTGCCCATCTGACACCTGTTTTTTGGAGGCCCTTGAACTAAAAGCAGTTTTCATGTTTGAAAATGGTTTAAAAATCAAATATTTCATGCCAGGTGAAAATTAGATGAGATTCCCATTTTAGTGTCCGGATAAAAAGTTTTATTGGAATCTGTCCACGCTCATTCAGTTGTATCTTTGGCTGCTTTTTGCTGCAGTGTCAGAGTTGAATGGGCTTCCCAGGCGGCTCAGTGGTAAAGAATCTGCCTGACAGTGTAGGAGATGCAGGCGACATGGGTTCAGTCCCTGGGTTGAGAAGATCCCCTGGAGGAGGAAACAGCAACCCACTTCAGTACGCTTGCTTGGAAAATCCCATGGGCTGAGGATCCTGGTGGGCTACCGTCCAGGGGGTCACAGAGTTGGACACATCTTAGCAACTGAGCACACACACACACGCAGAGTTGAGTAATTATGGAATTGACATTATGGCTTGAAAAGCCCAGAACCTTGACTTATCTGGTCCTTTTCTGAAAGAGTTCCTGCCCATGATATAGACTGTGATGTGGATTCCTGCCGAAATTATGCAGTGCCCGACATGCGCAGCTGTCGGGAAGCAGCATGTAGATGTACGTGTATTTTACAAAATCAAACAATGCTATCATCCTGTAATTTATTTTGTAAAAGCAGACACTTTGCTTATCTCTGGGCTTCCCTTGTGGCTCAGCTGGTAAAGAATCCGCCTGCAATGTGAGAGACTTGGGTTCGATCCCTGGGTTGGGAAGATCCCCTGGAGAAGGGAAAGGCTACCCACTCCAGTGTTCTGGCCTGGGGAATTCCACGGACTGTATAGTCCATGGGGTCACAAAGAGTCGGACGCAACTGAGCGACTTGCACTGCACAGCACTGCTTGTTGGTCTCTAATTTTTCGCAATGGCAAATAATGCTGTAGTCAACATCCTTGTTCTTTTAGATCAGCTTCTGCATGCTTCTCGAGTTACAGTGATCTCCAGCCGAGAGCATATAAATACATGCATGTGTACCATGTCATCCACAACGTGGCAACTTGTGATAAATGAACAGTTTTTCAATTTACTATTTATGATGGTAAACTGAGAGAGGAAAATCTCTTCTGAGGGACAAAAAAAGAAAAAAAAATGTCTGTAATGAGTTTGGAGGTTTTCAAATTGTAAATGTGAAAAGCGAGTCAACTCATTTCCAAATAATGGGGAAACTGTTCAGCATGGAGAAAATATCTTGTTGCACGTGCCTGGATTAGCTCCATATGCAAATTGGGTCCTGATTCCCTATGTAGAAGTCAGTTTTCCCTGCGGGTAGCAACATCTGCCTTTGTCTACTTCTAAGCTGGATGTTTGGACAAAAGGATCCAGAATAGAGACTGTATCTTCTGAACGGCGCTAATATTTGCATGAATATTGAGATGTTGTTACCTCCAAGGTAAATAATCGACCTGAGTTTCACCCTTATTTCAGTGCTGAGATCAACATGCACCAGTGACTGCTCATGAAATGGGTTTTTATCATGACGGAATCTGCTAGAAGCCATCAGAGTGCCTGCTGCTGTTTCTTGATGGCCCTTTTCTTTTAAAGGGATTTCCCTAAAGCAAATCAACCCTGAATATTCATTGGAAGGACTGATGCTGAAGCTGAAGCTCAGTTTTGGCCACCTGATGTGAAGAGCTGACTCAATGCAAAAGACCTTGATGCTGGGAAAGACTGAGGGCAGGAGGAGAAGGGGGCAACAGAAGATGAGATGGCTGGATGACATCACTGAGTCAATGGACATGATCTGGAGCACACTCCTGGCGATACTGGACAGGGAAGCCTGGTGTGCCACAGCGCATGGGGTTACAAAGAGTTGGACATGACTTAGC
Source organism: Madoqua kirkii (assembly GCA_006408675.1). NCBI lineage: Eukaryota > Metazoa > Chordata > Mammalia > Artiodactyla > Bovidae > Madoqua > Madoqua kirkii. The sequence goes on along the minus strand of SJYC01003026.1, from coordinate 18,390 downwards.
AACTGAAAAACAACAACAATTAAGAAAAGAATTTGTTTTGTTTTTGCCATGGAAAGGTCCTCAGTTTGTGTGTCCTTGCTTACCTATTGATAACTCATGCTGCTGCTGCTAAGTCACTTCATCGATACTGGACAGGGAAGCCTGGTGTGCCACAGCGCATGGGGTTACAAAGAGTTGGACATGACTTAGCAACTGAAAAACAACAACAATTAAGAAAAGAATTTGTTTTGTTTTTGCCATGGAAAGGTCCTCAGTTTGTGTGTCCTTGCTTACCTATTGATAACTCATGCTGCTGCTGCTAAGTCACTTCAGTCGTGTCCGACTCTGTGCGACCCCATAGACGGCAGCCCACCAGGCTCCCCTGTCCCTAGGATTCTCCAGGCAAGAACACTGGAGTGGGTTGCCATTTCCTCCTCCAAAGAATGAAAGTGAAATGTGAAAGGAAAGTCGCTCAGTCGTGTCCGATGCTCAGCAACCCCATGGACAGCAGTCTTCCAGGTTCCTCCATCCATGGTATTTCCCAGGTAAGAGTACTGGAGTGGGGTGCCATTGCCTTCTCTGTTAATAACTAATAGTTCATAGTAATTCAGTTCATTTAGTTGTTCAGTTATGTCCAACTCTTTGCAACTCTATGGACTACAGCATGCCAGGCCTCCCTGTCCATCACCAACTCAAGAATCCACCCAAACTCATGTCCATTGAGTCAGTGATGCCATCCAACCATCTCATATTCTGTCGTCCCCTTCTCCTCTTGCCCTTAATCTGTCCCAGCATCGGGGTCTTTTCAAATGAGTCAACTCTTTGCATCAGGTGGCCAAAGTATTGAAGTTTCAGCTTCAACATTAGTCCTTCCAATGAACACCAGGACTGATCTCCTTTAGGATGGACTGGTTGGATCTCCTTGTAGTCCAAGGGACTCTCAAGAGTCTTTTCCAACACCACAGTTCAAAAGCATCAATTCTTCGGTACTCAGCTTTCTTTGTAGTCCAACTCTCACATCCATACATGACCACTGGAAAAACCACAGCTTTGACTAGATGACCCTTTGTTGGCCAAGTAATGTCTCTGCTTTTTAATATAGTGTCTCGGTTGGTCATAACTTTCCTTCCAAGGAGCATGTGTCTTTTAATTTCATGGCTACAATCACCATCTGCAGTGATTTTGAAGCCCCCATATATAAAATCATCCACTGTTTCCACTGTTTCCCCATCTATTTGCCATGAGTTGATGGGACCAGATGCCATGATCTTCGTTTTCTGAATGTTGAGTTTTAAGCTAACTTTTTCACTCTCCTCTTTCACTTTCATCAAGAGGTTCTTTAGTTCTTCCTCACTTTAGTGATGGGACCAAATGCCATGATCTTCGTTTTCTGAATGTTGAGCTTTAAGCCAACTTTTTCACTCTCCTCTTTCACTTTCATCAAGAGACTCTTTAGTGCTTCTTCACTTTCTGCCATAAGGGTGGTATCATCTGCATAGCTGAGGTTATTGATATTTCTCCCGGCAATCTTGATTCCAGCTTGTGCTTCCTCCAGCCTAGCGTTTCTCATGATGTACTCTGCATTTAAGTTAAATAAGCAGGGTGACAATATACAACCTTGACATACTCTTTTTCCTCTTTGGAATCAGTCTGTTGTTCCATGTCCAGTTCTAACTGTTGCTTCCTGACCTGCATACAGATTTCTCAAGAGGCAGGTCAGGTGGTCTGGTATTCCCATCTCTTTCAGAATTTTCCACAGTTTATTGTGATCCACACAGTCAAAGGCTTTGGCATAGTCAATAAAGCAGAAATAGATGTTTTTCTGGAACTCTCTTGCTTTTTTGATGATCCAGCGGATGTTGGCAATTTGATCTCTGGTTCCTCTGCCTTTTCTGAAACCAGCTTGAGCATCTGGAAGTTCATGGTTCACATATTGTTGAAGCCTGGCTTGGAGAATTTTGAGCTTTACTTTGCTAGCGTGTGAGATGAGTGCAATTGTGCGGTCGTTTGAGCATTCTTTGACATTGCCTTTCTTCGGGACTGGAATGAAACCTGACCTTTTTCAGTCCTTTGGCCACTGCTGAGTTTTCCAAATTTGCTGGCATATTGAGTGCAGCACTTTCCCGGCATCATCGTCTTTTAGGATCCCACTAAAAAGTCCCAGCTTTATCAGCTCTACCCTCCCTTTAGAGTGTTCCATGGCTCCTACCTTCCCTCAATATATCAGTTACTAGGGTTTTAGGGGATTTCCTGCTATAGAAAGACTAAAACCTGGGGTGAGGCTCACAGGCGAGGGTGATCTGGGAGGGTACATAAAATCTTCTACGTGCAACTAAGTAAGTCAGACAGAGAAGGAGATATATTGTGTGACCCCCCTTACATGCAAAATCTAAAAAGAAATGATACAAATGAACTTATCTACAAAACAGAAACAGATTCACATAGAATGAACGTATCCTTGCCAGAGGAGAAGGGCGGGGTGAAGAGAGTTAGGGAGTTTGGGATCAAAATGTATATACTGCTATGTTTAAAATAGATAACCAACAAAGACCTACTGTATAGCACAAGGAACTCTGCTCAATGCTATGTGGCAGCCTGGATGGGAGGGGAGTTTGGGGGAGAATGGATACATGTATCTGTATGGCTGAGTCCCTTTGCTGTCTACCTGAAATTATCACATTGTTAACCGGCTATATGCCAATACTAAATAAAAAGTTTAAAAAAAATCCTCTATGTGCAGAAGGAAGGGTTCCTCACTGCATTTTAAAGAGGGAATTGTGTAGTTACCCAGAAAACAAGCCACAGTCTACGCTGACTCATTTTGAAGACTGGAGTTCCCTCCAAGAAATGTGTTCAGAGGAGAAGTAGATGTCTTTGTCAATTTCTTCCGTGTGCCAGACACTCAGAGGCCAGTGAACATCTCTGATTTGCATTGTTGCTGTTTTTCAGTCACTAAGTCGTTTCTGACTCTTTGTGACCCCGTAGAGTGCAGCATGCCAAGCTTCCCTGTCCTTCACTATCTCCCAGAGTTTGCTCAGACTCCTGTCCATTGAGTCAGTGATGCCATCCAACCATCTCATGATCTGTCGCCCTCCTTCTCCTCCTGCCCTCAATCTTCCACAGCACCAGGGTCTTTTCCAGTGAGTTTGCTCTTCTCATTTGCTTTGCTGCTGCTGCTGCTAAGTCGCTTCAGTTGTGTCCAACTCTGTGTGACCCCATAGAGGGCAGCCCACCAGGCTCCCCTGTCCCTGGGATTCTCCAGGCAAGAACACTGGAGTGGGTTGCCATTTCCTTCTCCAATGCAGGAAAGTGAAAAGTGAAAGTGAAGTCGCTCAGTCTGTCCGATTCTTAGCGACCCCATGGACTGCAACCAACCAGGCTCCTCAGTCCATGGGATTTTCCAGGCGAGAGTACTGGAATGGGCTGCCACTGCCTTCTCTGCGCATTTGCCTTAATTGCCCGACATCCCTACCAGGGAGGTGTCCTCCCTACTCTTGGCCGTTCTCTTCTCCTCAGGATGACAGGAGCAGTGCCCAGAGTCCACAGCCTGGAGGCCGGGCATCAGCAGCTGGGGTGCAGGTCTCCTACGTCCACGGGTCCCTGGGAGAAGCCCACCGTGGAGGAGGCCCTGGAGTCCGGGCCCAGGACCGTCAGCAGGAGGTACCTGAGCTCCCTGAAGAACAAACTGTCCAGCGGAGCCTGGAGGAAGTCTTACCAGCCCAGGACCTGCCCCGGCTCAGGGACACAGGTGCCGGAGGGCTGGGGAAGAAGTAGGGTACTGGGGGCCCATCCACTGATCTCCTCCCTATGCATTCTCTCCCAGCTGGAGCCAACTCCTCCCCTGGGTGGGGGTCTTCTGTGACCAGAGATTAGCTGAAAGCTAGATTCACGTCCCGCCACCCTTGATGGCCTTTGATTAAGTGCCTACTATGCAACCTGCTGCTGGCATTATTTCTCATACCCCTCGCTGAAGGAGTCTTCACATTTTTAATCATTTATGTATTTATTTTTGTTATGCATTTCTTTACTTTTGACTGTGCTAGGCCCTTGTTGCCGTGCACAGGCTTTCTCTAGCTGCGGAGAAATTAGCACTGTTGTGGTGCACAGGCTTCTTGTCGCGGCGGCTTCTCTTGTTGAGGAGAGCAGGCTCCAGGCACATGGGCTTCAGTAGTTGAGGCACACAGGCTTAGTTGCTCCACGCATGTGGGATCTTCCCAGATCAGGGATTGAACCTATGTCCCCTGCATTGGTGGGCGAATTCTTAACCACCTGGGAAATCCTGTAGGAGTCTTTAAGGCATGGGTTGAAATTCAGACAGCTTAAGGAACTTGTCCGAGACCACTCAACTTGGGACCTGGTACCCCTCCCAGGTGTGGCCTCAGGTTATCTACTGAAGGAGACAACTCTGCCGACTCGAAATAGAGGTCAGGGCTGATCCCTGCCCTCAGGCGGGTTCCGGGGAGGTCACCTCCATTTTCTGGGTTTCAGTTTCCTTGTCTGAGGGGTTGAAGGGTTTGGCTGCAGGATGCTCTGCACCCTGGACCACCAGGGTTCCCACCCCAGCTCTTCGGCTCACTATGTGACCTTGGGCAAGTCTCTGTAACCCTACTATACTTGTTTCCTCATTTAGAGAATGGAGATATGATCATAGTGGTGCATGCTATGTCTACTGGCTATTGTTTGCTATGTAACAAACTCCCCCAAATGTAGTGGCCAAGCAGCTTACTGCTTCTGACAGTTTTGTGGGTTGATTGGAATGTTATTGGACAGTTTTTCTGTTGGTCTCACTTGGGATTGGTTTCACTTAGCTAGGGCTGCCGTAACAAACAATAGCAGCCTAGGTGATTTAAGGGCTTCCCTGCTAGCTCAGTTGGCAAAGAATCCACCTATAATGCAAGAGACCCTGGTTTGATTCCTGGGTTGGGAAGATCCCCTGAAGAAGGGATAGGCTACCTACTCCAGTATTCTTGGGCTTCCTTGGTGGCTCAAATGGTAAAGAATGCATCTGCAATGTGGGAGACCTGGGTTCAATCCCTGGGTTGGGAAAGATCCCCAGAGTAGGGCATGGCAACCCACTCCAGTATTCTTGCCTGGAGAGTTCCCATGGACAGAGGAGCCTGGGGGGTTATAGTGGTCACGGAGTCGGACACGACTTAGCACCTAAGCACAGCACAGTATAGGAGACTTAAAGAGCTTTCCAGGTGGTGCTGGTGGTAAAGAACCCACCTGCCAATGCAGGAGACGCAAGAGATGTAAGTTTGACCCCTAAGGTCAGGAAGATCCCCTGGAGAAGGAAATGGCAACCCTTCTCCAATATTTTTGCCTGGAGAATCCCACAGACAGAAGAGCCTGGTGGGCTACAGTCCATGGGGTCACAAAGAGTCAGATATGACTGAAGCAACTTAGCACGCACAGGTGACTTAAACAACAGAAATACATTTTCCCACAGCTCTGAAGATGGGACAGCAAGGTCAAGGTGCTGGCAGGGTTGGTTTTCTGACAAGGCTCCCTTCCTGGATGGCCATCTTCTCACTGCGTCCTCATGTGAAATTTTCTCCTACACAAGCTCTCCTGGTGTCCCTCCCTCGTATAAGGGCACCAGTCCTGACGGGTTAGGGCCCCACCCTCCACAGCAGTTAACTTAATTACTAAATATAGTCACATGGGAGGTTAGGGCTTCAACATATTAACTTGGGGACACAATTTAGTCCATAACAAGGGATCCCACATGTCTGCAGTCAGATCTTGGCTGAGGCAGGAGTGCCCATGATAGCTCATCTCCCAAGCCTAGTGCCTGGCCAGGGGCGTCTGGAAAGCTTGCTCATCTGGGATGCTGGCACGGCTGGGCCCCTGGCTTCCTGTCCGTGAGGTCCCAGGGTCTCTCCCCTGCCTGTGGCCTCTCCCTCAGGGCAGCTAGATATGGTAGTTCATGGCTCCCAAGGGAGCACAGGTGGAGGCTTCCAGGCCTCTTAAGGCTTAGGCACAGCCTCACTCTGTCTCATTCTCTCAATCCCAGCATGAACCCAGATACGCCTGCAGCATGGCGTGAATCCTGGGAGCTGCGCTCACTGGGGCATCTTTGGATACTGCTCCCATCAAAGGATACCAAATCTCTCCTTCTCCAAACTTCCCTACAGGAGCCTGAGGAGAAGAAGATTGTCCGGGAGCTGCTGGAGACCGAGCAGGCCTACGTGGCCCGCCTCCACCTGCTGGACCAGGCCAGTGGCCAGGGCACCCCCACACACTCTTAGGCACCTGGGTGTCCTCACCCTACCCTGCTCTCCTTTCTGGCCCACCTCATAAGAGCTGAGAGTTAGGACCTCAGGTCTCATTCTAGGAAGCCTTAGTCCTTTAACTGATGACTGGAGTTCGGCAGAAATTGGGATACAGCTCATTAGCACCACTCCTGATTCCACCCTTGGTACCTAGGCTGGTCTCCCAGGAGCAGAGACCACACCAGCTGGTCCTTCCAGGCCCCACACAGCATCCTCATTTGTCACCCCAGCTCCCAGCATCCTCACCATTCTTAGCCCTTCACACTGTCTTCGGGAGCCCTAAGGCAAGAAGGTTAAATCACTGAAGTGGGATCTTGAGCCTGGTGAAGTCCGAGGTCTTGACAGATACAAGATGGGCCTGCTCCTGACATTCATCAGCTGCCAGCCTCCGGCCAGGTCCCTTGGTTTGCCCATCTGTAAAGTGGCCAGAATAATCCCTGTCTCTCTTCCCAGGGTTTTTCGAGGATGATGGGAGATTAAGGATGTGGAAGTGTTCTGGAAGCTGGGTGGGGAAGGACCCCGCAGTCCCCCGGACTGTGCTCGTCCTCCCCCGGGCTGGTGTCAGGGCTGGGGGGTCCTTCTCTGCCACAGGCTCAGTGACCCAGCGGCGGCTGCAGGTCTTCTTCCAGGAGCTGCTGAAGGAGGCTCGCGGCAGCAAGGCCTTCCCTGAGGATGTGGTCAGGCTCATCTTCTCCAACATCTCCTCCATCTACCAGTTCCACTCACAGTTCTTCCTCCCAGAGCTGCAGCGGCGGCTGGACGACTGGTGAGGTCCAGCAGGAGCCCCTGAGGGGCCCTGACTGCAGCCCTGGCCAAGTCGGGGTACAGCCTCCAGGACACTGGGTTTGGCCTGTTAGGTCTCTGCGCTTGCTATGTGGCCAAGACTTGACTCCTCTGGGTTTGCTCTGTCTGCATGGTAAAGGGTTTGGATGAGTTGTGTGCGTGTGCGTGTGTGTGTGTATTCTGGAGTAGAGGATGGATCAGGTCCTCTCTAGGCTGAGTGACTTATGAGGCAGTGGAAACCACCAGCACTAACTGAAGATTTCCTACTTGCCTTGCCTTGGGTTTCATACCTACTAACTTGCTTAGTCTTCAGATCAGCTCACTGTGTGATGATGCCTTGTGGTTAGGCTAGAAACCCTCTCTGCTTTCAGAGATACCCATGAAAGTATTTAGTGGTGAAATTAGTATCTTGTCAAAGAAATGCCATGATGTCTGGCATGTCCTTTAAAATTTCTTGGCAAAAAAGAATCTTTCAGTTCAGTCCAGTCGTTCAGTCATGTCTGACTCTTTGTGACCCCATGGACTGCAGCACATCAGGCCTCGCTGTCCATCACCAACTCCCAGAGTTTACTCGAACTCATGTCCATTTAGTCTGTGATGGCATCCAACCATCTCATCCTCTGTCATCCCCTTCTCCTCCCACCTTCAATATTTCCCAACATCAGGGTCTTTTCAAATGAGTTAGCCCTTCATATCAGGTGACCAAAGTATGGGAGTTTCAGCTTCAGAATGTTAGTAATTGTTAAATTCTGCGATGTGTCTATAGTTAGCGTTAGATGCTCAGTCGTGTGTGACTGTTTGCAACCCCATGGACTGTAGTCCACCAGACTCTTCTGTCCTTAGAATTCTCCAGCCAAGAATACTGGAGTGGGTAGCCATCCCCTTCTCTAGGGGATCTTCTTGACCCAGGGATCGAACCCAGGTCTCTCAAACTGCAGGCAGATTCTTTACCATCTGAGCCACCAGGGAACCTGCTGGATCTATAAGGGTTCATTATTATATTCTTTTTACTTTATGATCGATCAAAATTTTTTTCCAATAATTTTTCCCCAAAGACAACCCTGTAAGTTTGCCTACCATCATGCCCAATTTTTTCAGATGGGAAAGCTGAGGTATAGTGAGGCTAGGTGATTGGCCCAAGAACATAGAGCTGGAGTAAGTGGTGCAGTTGGAAATCAGACTCAGGCAGGCCAGCTCCAGATCGCTCGTGCTCTGCTGTAACAATTCCAGGGCTGCATGACCTTTTCTTACCTCTCTTAGCCTGGATTTCCTCCTCTCTAAGATGGGCCACTGACTGACTGTCCTTCCTCCCCCGCACAGGGTTGTAAGAATTAAATGAGATGAGACAGGCAGTATGTCTGGGGCAGTGCTGGGGGTGTGGCCCTTGTTACTGTTAAGAGAACAAGCATCAGGTGGTTGACACTTGCTGTGGGCCTGATCCTGTGCTGGGCCTTTAGGGGGCCTCTGTCCATGGGAGAGGTCAGCATCTGCCCTCCGGGGGCTCACAGTCTAACGAGAGGTGAACGACACCTATGCCAGGATTCAGGGTCTTTTCAAATGAGTTAGCCCTTCATATCAGGTGACCAAAGTATGGGAGTTTCAGCTTCAGAATGTTAGTAATTGTTAAATTCTGCGATGTGTCTATAGTTAGCGTTAGATGCTCAGTCGTGTGTGACTGTTTGCAACCCCATGGACTGTAGTCCACCAGACTCTTCTGTCCTTAGAATTCTCCAGCCAAGAATACTGGAGTGGGTAGCCATCCCCTTCTCTAGGGGATCTTCTTGACCCAGGGATCGAACCCAGGTCTCTCAAACTGCAGGCAGATTCTTTACCATCTGAGCCACCAGGGAACCTGCTGGATCTATAAGGGTTCATTATTATATTCTTTTTACTTTATGATCGATCAAAATTTTTTTCCAATAATTTTTCCCCAAAGACAACCCTGTAAGTTTGCCTACCATCATGCCCAATTTTTTCAGATGGGAAAGCTGAGGTATAGTGAGGCTAGGTGATTGGCCCAAGAACATAGAGCTGGAGTAAGTGGTGCAGTTGGAAATCAGACTCAGGCAGGCCAGCTCCAGATCGCTCGTGCTCTGCTGTAACAATTCCAGGGCTGCATGACCTTTTCTTACCTCTCTTAGCCTGGATTTCCTCCTCTCTAAGATGGGCCACTGACTGACTGTCCTTCCTCCCCCGCACAGGGTTGTAAGAATTAAATGAGATGAGACAGGCAGCATGTCTGGGGCAGTGCTGGGGGTTGGCCCTTGTTACTGTTAAGAGAACAAGCATCAGGTGGTTGACACTTGCTGTGGGCCTGATCCTGTGCTGGGCCTTTAGGGGGCCTCTGTCCATGGGAGAGGTCAGCATCTGCCCTCCGGGGGCTCACAGTCTAACGAGAGGTGAACGACACCTATGCCAGGATGACACCCACCCTCCCCCCATACCTATGCCCAGGAGTGCTGCAGAAAGGCTGTGTTGCGGGGGGTGGTGGTTTAAGGGGAGCCTCGCCTCTCCTGACCTCGTGTGGAGTCAAGAGAAGAGGTGCCCAGACTGAGGGCAGTACCTGGTGCCCCTCCGGCAGGACCACCACCCCCCGCATCGGTGATGTGATCCAAAAGCTGGCGCCCTTCCTGAAGATGTACAGTGAGTATGTCAAGAACTTCGAGCGAGCCATCGAGCTGCTTGCCACCTGGACAGACAAATCCCCACCCTTCCAGGAGGTCATCACCCGCATCCAGGTGAGGCTGGGGCGGGCGCGGGGCAGAGCCCTGCACGGCCGCCCCCAGCCTGCCGTGGCTCCGGTTCCCCAAGTGATTTGGGGCACCTTACCGGCTCAGCGGCTTCCACAGCCCTGCCCGCTGCCCCGACCCTAAGGGGCAACCTGACCTACCCCTTCCCCCTTTAACCCCTCCTCCTCTTCTCCCCCTCCTCCCTCCCCAAGAGCAGCGAGGCCTCAGCTAGCCTGACCCTGCAGCACCACATGCTGGAACCTGTGCAGAGAATCCCTCGCTACGAGCTGCTGCTCAAGGAGTACGTCCAGAAGCTGCCAGGCCAGGCCCCAGACCTGGCTGATGCCCAGAGTGAGCACACCCCCAGTGAATCAGGGGGCGGGGGCAGAGGGGCAACACTGGGAAGGCTCAAGCCACTCCCCTAATTTATGGAGTACCAGCTAAGGATGGCTGTGATGACCGTCAACCATCAACACTGTTGTACTTCATAGACATCGTCCATGGCATTAGTCATTTTTTTTCCTACAGACACTAAGGCCCAGAGAGGTTAATGACTTGCTCAAAGTCACACAGCCAGAAAGAAGCAGAGCTAGGATTTGAAACTGTGCCTTCACCCCTGGATACAGTGGGCAGTTTAAGTCACAGAGGCAAGCCATCTCAGCCCTGTCTTTCAGGGACCTCTAGTCCTTTCACCCTGTGTGGGAAACAGCCCCCATCATTCAGACACTGGATGTACCAGGCTATGGGGGAAGGGCTGCCCCTGGGGTGCTCAGGGCAGGCTCTGAGGCCACTGGGTTAAGCCTCAGGGGCCTCCTACCTCAGCCACCAGCCCCCTACTTTCAGAGGGTGACTCCGACCCTGCCCCTTTTTCAGAAGCCCTCGACATGATCTTCTCGGCTGCTCAGCACTCCAACGCTGCCATCACTGAAATGGTGAGCACCCCAGTCCTCCGAGAAGGAGCTGCGGGCATCCCCAGGGCCCTGTCACCTCCTCCTGCAGCCCTCAGCCCCCGCCAGCCCACCCAGGTCTCTGTGTCTGCCCCTCCTCTGACCCTGCCCACAATACCCAGCCCCTAGCTGCCCTCCTCCCCACACCCCATCTCCACCCACGCAAGGCCAGCCTTCCAGGAGCAGACAGGGTCTTGCCCGGCCTTGGCTGAGGGTGGCCCTTCCGTCCCCAGGAGCGGCTGCAGGAACTGTGGGATGTGTACCAGCGCCTGGGCCTGGAGGACGATATAGTCGACCCCTCCAACACCCTGCTCCGCGAGGGCCCCGTCCTCAAGATCTCCTTCCGCCGCAGCGGCCCCATGGAGCGCTACCTTTTCTTGGTAAGGGGGTGCTTGGGGGGCCTGCTCGCTCCACATTGGGGAGGGGAGTCCACAGGCATGGGCCCTCTGCCCCAGGTCCTGCCTGCCTGGTGTCTACCTGGCTGACACTGCAGGGGAGCAGGGACAAGCCTCCTTCTCTATCCTTATGGCTCTGGTACCCTGTTCAGTTCAATTTTAGTTCAGTCGATCAGTCGTGTCTGACTCTTTGCGATCCCATGGACTGCAGCACGCCAGGCCTCCCTGTCCATCACCAACTCCTGGAGTTTACTCAGACTCATGTCCATTGAATTAGTGATGCCATCCAAATATCTCATCCTCTGTCACTCCCTTCTTCTCCCACCTTTAATTTTTCCCAACATCAGGGTCTTTTCAAATGAGTCAGCTCTTCACATCAGGTGGCCAAAGTATTGGAGTTTCAGCTTCATCATCAGTCCTTCCAACAAATATTCAGAACTGACTTCCTTTAGGGTGGACTGGTTTGATCTCCTTGCAGTCCAAGGGACTCTCAAAAGTCTTTTCCAACACCACAGTTCAAAAGCATCGATTCTTGCGTGTTCAGCTTTCTTTATAATCCAACTCTCACATCCACACATGACTAATGGAAAAACCTTAGCCTTGACTTGGGACCAATCACATGCTGCCCCCAAGCCTCAGGGATTTCCAGCTGAGGGGGTTCCCAGACATGTCCTAGGAAGCCACAGAGTCAGAATCTGAACCGAGTCTGTTTGGCTCCAAAACCTGTGGTGTCAATCTGTGCTCTAGCGAGGGCAGGCTATCATTGCTGTTGAGTCGTTTAGGTCGTGTCTGACTGTTTCGTGACCCCATGGACTGTGTAGCCTGCCAGGCTCCTCTGTCTATGGGATTTTTCAGGCAAGAATGCAGTGGGTTGCCATGTCCTTCTCCAGGAGATCTTCCTGACCCAGTGACTGAACTCGCGTCTCCTGCATTGGCAGGCAGATTCTTTACCACTGTGCCACCAGAGAAATCCTAGAGGCTGCACTTCAGGAGGGAATTAGGTTGCAGTTTGCAGTGAGGAAGCGAAGGGTCTGAGATCTGGAAACTGGTCCCACCTGGAAGTTTGAGGGCGGGAGCTACAATCTCTCACCCTTGACCCCCCTTGAGAAAGGCCTTGTGGGTCTCCAAAGTCTGACCTGGTCCCCTGAAGTCCACAGGTCAGGCAGCCCCTCGGTGAGCACCTCAGGTGGAGTGGGGCTAGCCCGCTCCTTCCTCGTCACACTTGTGTTGTCCTGTGAGCCAGCCCAGCACGTGGCGAGAGGGGAGGGAGGCCCCCAGTGGGGCTCAGCCCACGTCCAGTGTAGCCCACCCGTTTGTCCTTGCCGTCCCTGCCACTGTGCACACACGCCCGCTCGTGTCTCCTGCAGTTCAACAACATGCTGCTCTACTGTGTGCCCAGGGTCATCCAGGTGGGCGCCCACTTCCAGGTCAGGACGCGCATCGATGTGGCCGGCATGAAGGTAAGAGGGCTTCACCCCCAGGGTCGGACCAGGGTGGGGAGCAGCAGGAGGGGCCAACTGGCAACTCAGTCCAGGAACCCAGGTGCGGCAGGTCTGGGGCAGTGTGAAGGCGGAAAAGACGAGGCTTAGATCTGTCCCATCCGGGCTCCCAGCCTTCCTGTCCAGGGTCCTTCCCAGTGCTCAGCTTCACTTTGCTTTCTCTACCATCTACACCAGGGCTTTGAAAACTTTCTGACTGCATGAATCCCCTGGGAGTCTTGTTAAAATAATGGGTTGTGATTCAGTAGGTCTGGTGTGGGGTCAGAGATTCTGCATTTCTGACCAACTCCTGGCAGATGCCAGTACTGCAGCTTTGAGTAGGAAGGGTGTCCACTGTCAGCTCAGTTGCTGACTCGGATGTGTCCACATCCAGAGATGGCCACGAATGAGCAGGGACAGCAGCCTGTAATAGTGCCTGTTGACTGAGTGGTGGTCCTGTATCACTCCCATTGGACCCTCATAACAGCCCTGGGATGTAGGGGCTGTTATTATCCCCTGCATTTCTTCAGTTTTTAAAAAATTTTAAAATAAAATAATTTTATTACCTAAAAATGTAAATAATACACATTCCAAAATCAAACTATGTAAAAAACTATGTGCAACATGTGTTGCACATATAGGCTCTCCATCCCCTAGTTCCCTTTCCTAGAGGCAGCCTTTGCTCCTTGTGAGGCCTTCCAGAAGCAGTGTATTTATTATGGCATCCTTACTTTTCTTTCACATAAACAGTATTTTTCACATACTCTATTCTGTGGTGGACTTTTAAAACTAGTTATTTATTCTTGAGATGATTAGAACACAGCTATTTTGGAGCTTCCTTGTCCTTTTGCATAGATGCATAGTGTCCTGGTGTGTGGATGTACCATGATTCGTTCAACCAGCCCACTACTGATGGACATTTAGATTGTTCTCAGTTGTCAATGTCTGCAAATGAGACTGCAGTAAGTAACCGTGTACAGTCTGAGGATATCTGTAGTTAATCCCATTTTCAAAAGTAAGGAAATAAAGTGATAATCCAGACAGTGAGATATTATTCAGTGGTAAGAAGGAGTGAGCTATAAAGCCATGGAAAGACATGGAGGAGAGTTAAATTCATATTACTAAGTGAAAGAAGCCAATCTGAAAGGCTACATACATCCATACGGTGCACACCTACTGTGTGATTCTACATACATCCATACGGTGCACACCTACTGTGTGATTCTACGTACATACATACGGTGCACACCTACTTCTGATTCTACATACATCCATACAGTGCACACCTACTGTGTGATTCTACATACATACATACGGTGCACACCTACTTCTGATTCTACATACATACATACGGTGCACACCTACTGTCTGATTCTACATACATACATATGGTGCACACCTGCTGTGTGATTCCGGTGCTGTGACATCCTGGAAAAGGCATTCTGTCTCTGGAAGGAGACAGTGAGAGGGTCAGGGGTTGCTAGGGGTTGGGGAAGGGAGGGATGAACACAGAGGATTTTAAGGGTGGTGAGACTGGTTTGTATGGTGCTATAATGGTTGCTGTTGTTTAGCTGCTAAGTCGTGTCCTACTCTTTGTGACCCCGTGGACTCCTCTGTCTATATAATGGTAGATATCAGTTATTATACATTTATCCAAACCCACAGAATGTGCACAACACCAACAGTGAAGCGTGACGTGAACTATGAACCTTGGGCAATAATGACAGGTTCGTTGGTGGGGAAGTGTTGTTAATGGAGAGGCTGTGCATGTATGGGCACAGGGGCCATATGGGAAATCTCTGTGCCTGCCTCTCAGGTTTGCTGTGAACGGTTAGGGCTTTCCTGATAGCTCAGTTGGTAAACAATCTGCCCGCAGTGCAAGAGACCCCAGTTCGATTCCTGGATCGGAAAGTTCTGCTGGAGCCGGGATAGGCTACCCACTCTAGTATTCTTGGGGGTCCTTGTAGCTCAGCTGGTAAAGAGCTGGCTCAGTGGTAAAGGCTTACCCACTCCAGTATTTTGGTCTGGAGAATCCCATGGACTGCATAGTCCATAGGGTCACAAAGAGTTGGACACAACTGAGCGACTTTCACTTTCTCTTTCAGAAAGGTTAAGTAAGTTACTTGGGGGTCACACAGCAAATCCTTGTTTGCATGATCAAGCCCAGATATAACAGAGTCCAGAGCCTCTGTATCTAACCAGCATACTATACTGTCTCCTATTAAGTGTTCAACCCAGAGGGATAAAGCATAGGGTGGAATTGCAGGCTTAGTGGAAGAAATGGGAAGAAAACCCTCTTGGCCACCCCTCTCTGATGGCTCCTAAGTCCCAGTGGCCAGGGTTGGAAGAACCAGAGGTCAGATCTGGCCCATCTTAGTACCGTTCCATCTCCCCTTTCCCTCTCCTTACCCCACATGACATCTCCCGGGATTTGCCCCAGGAGGGAGCTGAAGGCAGGACGATTCTGCCCCTGGAGACCTCCTGAGCTCTGAGTGCCCCTGCAGGAGGGCCTTGCCCCTGCTCCTAACTTGGATTGCCTGGCATTTGGGCCTGAAACAAGGGCCTGGGCATGGGGTGTAGCCTGAGGGTGATGAGAGCTGATGGCAGGACGTGGGCAGCTTCTGGGGGCTCCCAGCCTGCTCCTCATGCCTCAGCAGACTGAGGTCTTTTGGGAACACAGCCCCCTACTCTGTCTCATCCAGCTTCTCTTACTGAATGTGGGCAGAATGTCCCAGAGGCCAGAGCGGGCATGCACTTGTACATCTGGGAGCTGTGGTGGGTGAGACTGAGAAAGGTAGGTTATGGAGAGTTACAGACAGAAATTGGAGACTGGCAGCCCTGTCTTAGGACTGGCAGAGACCCAGGCATAGAAAAAGAGAGGCAAAAGATTGACAGGAAAGCCAAGAAATATAGAGACCAAAACAGAGTCATTAAGAGGAAATCCATAAATATGTTCCCTAGAGTGTCTGACGCTCAGGATATGTGCCCCGGTTCCTGGCGTCTGCAAGTCTCGGCCAACACAATCACTGCAGGGCGTGTCTGGTGCTCTGGTGGTCACACAGCGCCCTCTCCTGGATGGCACGGGCCTGGCAGGTGCAGAGCTGTCCACTCAGCGGCGTTTGTACGGGAATCATTTTCTGAGTCTGAGGTTTGGAGGCAGGTCTGGTCTTTGACCACCATGATGGCTCCCACTAGCCCATACTCGCCCTGGCCTCCCTCCTTCCTGAGTGTCAGGGAGCCCTGGATCTTAGCAGCTGATTCCCCCCCGCCCTCGCCCCGGGGTCTCAGTTTAGCTCAGTCGTGTCCAACTCTTTGCGACCTCATGGACTGCAGCACACCAGGCCTCCCTGTCCATCACCAACTCCTGGAGTTTACTCAGACCCATGTCCATTGAGTCGGTGATGCCATCCAACTATCTCATCCTGTGTCGTCTCCTTCTCCTCCTGGTCTGCCTGGGTCCTATCTTTGCGCCATTCTGCACAGGGCCAGCCTGGGAAGAAGGAAGGGGTGTGGGCCCTTGGGTACTCATGGACCCAAGACAACTGCGTCTCCGTGGACAGCTGTGCAGGTTGGGCACTGCACGAGCACCCCCCCAACTTCCCGCTGAGACAGCACTCTGCAGCCACAGCAGACAGCACAGGTTGCACACGGACAGTTCTCATTGTTCAGCAGATGGCAGTCAAGTCTCTGGTTCAACAAACCAGACTCTTGACTATTACACCAATTTGCCAACAGATGTCAGTAAAGTATTTTGAGGAAGCGGTGTCTTTTTCTAATTAGCACAAAGG
The DNA here is from genome assembly GCA_006408675.1 of Madoqua kirkii. Taxonomy (NCBI): domain Eukaryota; kingdom Metazoa; phylum Chordata; class Mammalia; order Artiodactyla; family Bovidae; genus Madoqua; species Madoqua kirkii. The sequence continues at coordinate 2,016 of SJYC01003026.1, read as the reverse complement.
CGCTGCATGGGCTAACAGGGACCTGACGGCCAAGTCTGGTGGTTGAGCCTGGGCACAGCCCAGCTCGGGGAACTGTCCTCCAGAAACCCGCATCCTGCACCCCTGCAGAGGTGGTCCCTCCAGTCAGGGATCTCCCCAGCTCCCCTTTTCTATGAAAAGCATCATGTTTCTTCCCAGCTCTGGTCTCTAAAGCTTAGATTTCTCCCTTCTTGTCCCTCTCCCTCCCCCGGTCAGTCATGGAGTCTTGCCAGATTCCTGCTATAGACCCTTTGAGCCTCCGCATTGTCAAGGGTATCAAGAGCAGATCACATCCAGCCCCTTCTAGAGGGAACAGACAGGCTCTGTGGGCCCACTGAGCAGACCAGGCCTCACGTGAGCAAGCCACACTCTTGCGGGAGTGGTGGGCCACCTGAAAGGGTGCCGAGGCCTGCTCACCTTGCGGCAGGGAGCTGGCAGAGGGGCCAAGTGTCAGGTGGGTCCATGTTCCTCCATGCTAGGCCCTTGGGCTCCAGGTCTGTGTCTTCACTTCCTTTCATGACCCTGTCTTCACACGGCCTGGGAGACATCTGTGTTACCGGGCTCTGGGGTACAGTAGAAAGTGATGCGCTTCTACCTTACTCGTGAGGACCGAAACCCTGAGTCCGAATCTTCATTCTGCTCTTTAGATGCTGTGTGACCCCAAGCAGGTCTCTTGTCCTCTCTGATCTCCATTTCCTCATCTCCCAAATGAGGATGGTAATATCTGCCTCTCAAGATTGCTGTAAAGATTTTCTTTCACATCTGTTTATTATGGACACTTTTAAGGGGAGAAATGGTACCTCATATATTCATCACCTGGTTATGATGATTGTCAACTCAAAACTGATTTCTTCAGCAACCCCCCTTCTAGTCCCCTTTTCCAATGGATTATTTAAGAGCAAATCTCAGACACATAATTATTTCACCTATAAATACTTCAGTATGTCTCTGTAAGAGACAGGAACTCTTTCTTTAAAAAGAAATTTTATTTTAGTTTTTGGCCATTCCGTGTTGCATGTGGGATATTAGCTCCCTAGCCGAGGATCAAACCCTTGCTCCCTGCAGTGGAAACTCAGACTATATGGCCAGTGAAGGCCCAAGGACTCTTTTCTTTTTTTTTTTTTTTTTTGCCCTAAAAGATGCCAACAATACCATGATTTTATCTAACAAATTAATGAGACTTATTTAATAACAGTGAGATCCCTTGGTTCTCCTTGGCTGGGTCATAATTGCCTTCTCACAGCTGATCTGTGTGAATCATTTCTGATATGCTTCTTACATGCCCTTTTATCTATCATACTTCCCTCTCCTACTCTTCTCTCATTTATTAATTGAAGATCAGATCGTTTCTCTGGCAGAGTCGCTCTCAGTCTGGATTCTGCTGACCGCACCCCAGTGGTGTCATTCACTGTGTCCCATGGTTCCCCCATATTCCCTGGAAACTGGTAGATGACCACAGGTTCAGCTGTGCCCGAGGACTGCGGCCGGTGGCAGGCAGTGCCCTCAGGGACATGTGGTGGCCATTAAGTGTTAGAACTGATCAGTGGGTTCAGCAGTTGTGCCCATTAAATGAGAAACGTGTGGGTGCTCAGCGAAGCGCTCTGTGACCGGCAGCCTTCACAGAGGCCTCGGAACCTGCGGAGTTCTGGGATGAAGATGGTGGAGGACAAGGAGGTAGAGATCTGTCGAGTTGGCTGATCAATTCCTTCATTCACGACATGGGGCAGAGTGTCTCATCCTAGGCCCTATGTCTGCTCTTGGAAAAGCCATATCCCCAAACCCAGCGTGTGAGCCAGTTTCCATCTTGGTGACTGTTTTGTCAGGAGTCCTTGCCTCACCCTGGGCAGGCTTATCTGCTGAAGTTCTGGGATCCCCAGGTCCCGTCTGCTCTGTAGATCGAAGTCAGCTCGGGGCGCCTTTGCTGGGCTAGATGGAACGGGGGAGCCACTCACTGAACAAGCCACCCATCCTTGTCTCTCTGTTTGCATTGTCCCTGGG
>SJYC01003025.1:0-36748 GCA_006408675.1 Madoqua kirkii | reverse complement strand
CAGCCTCTCCATTCTCTGCCAGATGAGGGGGTGCTTTTCAGTTTTTACAAAGAGCGTCAAACCCAACTCCAATCCATTCCATCTTGCCCAAAGGAAAGGAAAAAAATGAGAACTGATTTAGACCCTGAGAATGTTGGGGCTTGTTAGAAGAATGAATATCAATGACCCACCCTCCCTGATAACTTAGGCGTTATTTCTGCTGCCTTTTTCCTGCTGTAAACGTTCACCCTTCTGTCTTTTTTCATCATCCAAAAGGCTCAGGTTGAAGCTAAGAAAGAACATGAAGGTGCAGTGCAGCTGCTAGAGGTAAGTGAGCCAACTTTGCTGGCTTTCTCCCTGGGGGTGGGTGAGCTCAGGGCACGCTGTGTTAATGCTTTGTAGAAGTCGTAACCAACCTTTACTGAGTGTCCACTGGGTACCCGTTACTCCTGCTATTTACACATACTCCTGTGTTGTCCATGCAAGCAGACAATTTTCCTGTGGCCACACAGCCAGTATCAAAACTGTGGGTCTCAGAGGTGCTCTGCTCTCCTCTGATTGGATGGGAAGCAGGGAGGGTGAGCCTGCTTCCTTGCAGGAGAAAGGGAAGTGGTATCATTATGAGTTCCATTTTTACATGTGAGGAAGTGGGGCCCAGAGACGTTAAGCAGTTTTCCTGTGGCCACACAGCCAGCCTCAGAACTGTGGGTCTCAGAGGTGCTCTGCTCTCCTCTGATTGGATGGGAAGCAGGGAGGGTGAGCCTGCTTCCTTGCAGAAGAAAGGTAAGTGGATCTTTCCTACGGGTGTCAGGTGAATGAGGGTATTTTAAGGGATAGCACTAAGCCTGAGGAAGTACCTGGCATCTGGGGAGGCATTTGCAGATTTAGAGAAAGGACAGCGAAGGGAATTGCAGCAGTGAACACGGTCGAGGAGCGACCACAGGCCCTGTCCTCGTGAGCACAGCGGGAGTCACCCTCCCCAGCCACCTGCAAGCCTTTCTCCCCGGCTCTGATGGTGGGGCTTGGCAGGAGGGGGTGACTTGTCAGAATCACTCTTCTGCCCCCTGTTGGTAGCCTCCCATATCCTCGAGAGTGGAGGAAACTCCTGGGGATCCCCCGGGGGGCTTTGCAGTCTGCATGCCTCATGCATAATAAATGGACATAAGGAATCTCCCTGTTGAAGACAGAGGTCCCCCAGTTACTGACCCCTCACTCAAGACACAATGGCAGGAGGGCTGGCTACGCAGCGTGGGGCGGCCCCACAAGTGCTCCCCCCTAGTTCTGTTCCATCCAGAAAGGCCAGCAGGGCTTTTCCCTTGGGCCTGCATCTCTGCTTATGGGAAGCGCCTGTCCTCTTTATGATGACCTTGTCTCTTGTCCCCCGGGACAGCTGCACGACCACTTAAAACAGAATATGTGCATCTCTTACATTGCCTTTTAAAATCTATTCCTCCCCCAGGAAACGGTTTCATCATAATCATCATATATATTAAAATTGATTTTTTTGAAAGCGTCCATTAGCTAATGAATATCTGGAAGGCTGGGAGTGATAAATAGCAGGTGGGAAAATATATAACCCGGGAGATTGGAAACAGACCTCCCAATGGCCATCCATCTCCCTGAAACAGCATTTCATTCCCCTCGCAGGATCGCCCACCGCAGTTTGATTTGCATAGTCTCCTGGCTGGAAGTCCAGTTTCTTTCCTTCCCGTCACCCCAAGCCCATCGATTTGATGGTCGTGTTGTTTTAATCCACCTTCTGAGCCGCTCTGTGGCAGCCCCGCTGAGGTCATGTTGCCCGGCGCTGGTGCAGGGTGCAGGCCCCGACACATGGGGGATGGGTGTAACGTGCTTGGTTGGGAAAACAGAGCAGGCCACGCAGATGGGCTGAGAACCTGGGTTTTCTTTTATTCACAACGTCTTCCCATCATTGTGTTTTGCTTTGCTCTTTACCCAGAACACGCTGGACAGCATGCAGGTATTTTAGCGAGTAATGTCCTTCCCTCCCACGTGCTTGGTGACGTTTTTTCCCATGAGTGGACCGGCCGTGCGCCCCTGGGCCAGCTCCATCTCCCTCTTTTGCACATGGGCAGCTTCTGATGCAGTCGTGGGTGTTCAGGTCTCCCCAGGGTGGGAGGAGCCAAGGAGCTGCTCGTGGGAGTTCTGCCCCAGGGAGATGCTTTAATCCAGGCACTGGGGCCCAGGGTTCTGTCCACTGTGAGTGATGAGTGAGCCCAGCAAAGCTGGCTTCCATTCTCAGGCTGGAAGGATGTTTTGTGAATTCAGATGACCGTGGGGAGGAGAACTGTCAGGATGACTCTGCCCTCGGGCCAGCCGCGTGCTTGCACGGCTGAGAGCCCAGAACTCCGTGGGTCATCAGTATTCACGCCTTGCGCCTGAGTGGTTCCCTTGCTATCCTGTGTCGTGGGCGGGTAGTGGCTTCTCCAGCAGCGGAGGGGTCCTTCCTTGTTCTTCTCGCAGGCAGCCACCTGGGGAAGAAGGGAGATGAACTGTCTCTCCAAACAGGGTTTTGAGCCTTTTCCAAAACTCTGAGTTTGGCCGTGAATTTGTGGAACTGATGATGACTTTCTTCACTCTTGGGTTGTTCTCAATGTGGGCTTCCCAGACCCAGTGTACACTTTCTGGACCCTCAGTATTGGCATCACCCGGGAGCTCGTTAGAACACAGATCCTCAGCTTCTGCCTGCGACCTGCTAGAGCAGAAATTCCGGATGGGGCACAGATGTCTGCGTTTTAACCAATTCCATGGGCAGTTTAAGAAGCGTTGTTTAGAGAGTCTGCTACGCTGGTAACAGGAAGGATAAGTGGCTGAAGGAGCAGGGCACCTGGGATCTGGGCCAATCCTGGCTCAGCGCCTTAGTAACTGGAGTGTTGACCAGGAACAATGTGAGCGAGTCCCCACCCACTGGGTCCTCAGGAGCATCCTTAGCAGGCAGTATACTTTTCCTTTGAAAATTCGTGTTTTTCATGCCTGACTTTAGAGAGATCCTCTATGAGCAGAAAGGCACCGCTAGGGATAACACAGAGAAGGGCTGCCCTGGAAGTGATGTTAGGTTAAAACCCCTCGAAACACTCACATGCACACATCTGGTTCTGTGGACGTCTCAGCCCTGTTTTCTGATGAGTGAGTAGCCAGGATGTTTGTGGGTGAGAGGAGCTGTCTTTATTCCTGGTCAGGACACCTGAGGACTGATCCAGGCTGGCTTGGCAGGCTGAGCAAAGACAAGGATCAAGAGTCAACTGAAAACACCTTTTCAGAATTGGAACAGAGAGCTCTGCTTGAAAACCTAACAGCCTAAGAGCAGGTGCTAGTTACATAGCTTCCTTGACACTTTATAAAGTCCAGTTCAAGACAAAGAAGCAAAATAAAATAGCTGTAACAACAACAGTGCCAATAGCAGTGTTTATTGAATCCTTCTCAACTGAGCGTTGTTCAGAATGCATCTGTGGGTTACCTAGGAGATGACAGAAATACTGTCCATCTTATATCCATGACAACCAGGGGAATGGAGGCATGGTCAGGATAAATGACTTCCCAAGGCCTCAGGGGCAGATAGCCAGGGGCAGAGTCTGGATGCCAACCCCAGGAGTTTGGTGCCAGAATCCAAAATCTCCACCACTGCATGGCAGCATCCTCTGACCTAGGAATCCTGACCTCCCTGCAAAGCAGGGTCAGCTCTTCTGCCACCAAAAGGTGGCAGCTCCTGCAGCATCCAGACTCATAAGCAGTGGGCAGGCAGCTCACCCTGACCTCTGGGCATCCGCAGAGACAGGAGTGCACATTGTGTGGTCACGAGTGACAAGCGTGATGGAATTTAATCCTTTTAATACCACCCAGGGAGGTTGATAGCATCCTCCTCACTTCACTAAGGAGACAGCTGAGGCACAGAGATGCTGAGTCCCCTGCCAAGGACACACAGCTCCTAAGAGCAGAGCAAGGGCCCTGAGGGTCCACAGGTAACACCATATCAAGTCACTGAGAAAGTCAAGTGCAAAGAAGAAATGGTCCATGACTGTAGTGCTGATAAATCATACCTGTTGGGCTGGGAGGCGGTGAGCTCCAGGATCCATTGCAGGGGGCGTCTTCGCCCGTGATGAGCTGGTACCCGCCTGTGTGTCAGTACTGAGGGCTTTGTGTGTACGCCTTGTGTGCTTTGCGGCTAATTATTCAGGGCTCCCAGGGCTTGTTGGCCACTTCCTGGACCAAGGCGTCCACCTGCAGGTGATGCCAGAAAGAACCTGAACAGGTTCCGTTCATCCCTGAGTCTCATCCAAGAGCAGATAGGGCCCTGAATCTCAAGGTGGGGGTCAGCATCTGGGCTACCCAGTGACTTTTATGGGTCCTGGCCCCCTTTTGCTTTCATGGGACCCTTCCTCCCTTAAGATATTAAAAATTATATTTTACATGTGCTTGAGTACAAAGATAAATATAATCCAACTTGGATTCATTATTATATTCATTTTTTCCCTGATTTTAAATGAAATTAAAATGAAAACTTTCCCACGGGTCCCTAACAAGGCCTCAGATTCCATGTTGCTGCCTGTCTTGTGTTAAGACGCTCAGTGATCATCTGGCAAGAGAGTGTCCTTGTGGTTAAATAAAATCTGTTTTGTCCCATCAAACAGATGTACTTAGTCTCTGATCTCTTGGTCTGTTGGTGTAAGTCAGGTTAAGCACAGGTGTGTTGTAGTAACAAACACCAAAATCTTGAACTCAGCACAAGGGTTCATTTCTTGCCACTGCAGAGATGGGAATCCTCCATGAAGCTCCCCTCCACGTGGTAATCAAGGATCCAGGATCCCTGTATCTTGAGGCCGTGCCAGCCAAAGTATATGGCTTCCTGATTACCGTGGTGGCAGGGAGAGCTCTTCTATGTCTCAGCTATAGAGGCAACAGGTGTCACCTCTGTTTCTGGGTCACCAGCCAGAGCTAATGACCTGCAAGAGAGGCTAGGAAGAGCAGTCACCCTGAGTGGGGGCCCTGTGGCATGGCTCTGCCACATCTGAATTCTGGAGTCCTTACAAGGCAGTGCAATTTTGCTACTAAAGTGTGACAATATTATCCAAGTTGAGAATCTGAGAAGTGCTCAGATAAAGAAGCTTAAACTGAATGTTTTGCATTTAAATCTCTTAAGAATTCTCTTTCACCCAGCAATTCTGGTGAGCATGGGTTCTCTGCCTCCTGGGAATAACCCTGGCAACCCTGTACCCATGAGTCTTAGCTGGAGAATGAGGTGGTTAGGAACAAAGAAACCGGGATGCTTAGGTATTTGGGGACTCACCTGACACCAGCTTCATCTCCCTAATGCTCCCCATCTCACCACAGTTGGTACCTTGAGGGCAAAAGCTACAGTCAACAGGCAGCTCTGGGTTCTGAGGTCCCACTCGTGAAATGTATTTATCTGCACACAGGGCATCTCTGTGCTGAATGCATGTCTATACAGAAGCAAAAGACTCCAATGATCCAGACCCACCAGTGCAGAATTCACTACGTTTTAGTTGGATTTGATAAAGGCATTCATCATGTGAACTAAAACAAATGTTTAAGACACTTGTGTTTTAATAATGCTGAATCAATACACATTATAAGATGCAAAGCATTAAAGAGTCATCTTCACCAGAGTCTCCCTTTTGTTATTACTTTGTTACATTTTAGTATCAAGATGACATCATCCTGTAAAGATTCTAGAGTTCAGAGCAGTCACTTGTCCTGGAACCCAGAGCCAGTTAAGATGAATTGATGGGATCTGTCTGTGTATATGTAGCTACATGCAAGAGCTGGTACACGTGTAGGTGTGAAGCTGGCATGGAGGGTATTTCTTAACTGGACATTACCATGAAAGAGGGCTTCCCAGGTGGCGCTGGTGGTAAAAGAACTCATCTGCCCATGCAGAAGACAGAAGAGATGTGGCTGTGACCCCTGGGTCAGGAAAATCCCCTGGAGGAGGGCATGGCTATCCACTCCAGTATTCTTGCCTGGAGAATTCCCATGGACAGAGGAGCCTGGGGGGCTACAGTCCAGAGGGTCTCAAAGAATCAGACACAATTGAAGAGATTTAGCAGCACACCATGATGCCATCTGAGAAGCAAGGGTGATTGAGTCACTAGTTAATTGACTTGATGAAAGTGAAAGAGGAGAGTGAAAAAGTTGGCTTAAAGCTCAACATTCAGAAAACTAGGATTATGGCATCTGGTCCCATCACTTTATGGGAAATACATGGGGAAACAGTGGAAACAGTGTCAGACTTTATTTTGGGGGGCTCCAAAATCACTGCAGATGGTGACTGTAGCCATGAAATTAAAAGAGGCTTACTCCTTGGAAGGAAAGTTATGACCAACCTAGATAGCATATTAAAAAGCAGAGTCATTACTTTGCCAACAAAGGTCCATATAGACAAGGCTATGGTTTTTCTGTGGTCATGTATGGATGTGAGAGTTGGACTGTGAAGAAGGCTGAGTGCTGAAGAATTGATGCTTTTGAACTGTGGTGTTGGAGAAGACTCTTGAGAGTCCCTTGGACTGCAAGGAGGTCCAACCAGTCCATCTCAAAGGAGATCAGTCCTGGGTGTTCATTGGAAGGACTGATGCTCAAGCTGAAGCTCCAATACTTTGCCCACCTCATTCGGAGAGCCGACTCATTGGAAAAGACCCTGATGCTGGGAAGGATTGGGAAAAGGAGGAGAAGGGGACGACAGAGGATGAGATGGCTGGATGGCATCACTGACTCGATGGACATGAGTCTGAGTGAACTCCGGGAGTTGGTGATGGACAGGGAGGCCTGGCGTGCTGTGATTCATGGGGTCGCAAAGAGTCGGACATGACTGAGCAACTAAACTGAACTGAACTAAACTGAACTGAACTGAGTGTCCTTTGCCCATAGAGGACAAAAGATCTTAGCTTCTGCTTATGGAATCCCTACCATGCCTGTGAGAGTCTGGACTTAATAATATGTTATTGTCCTAGAAGGCAAGTTTCTCCCCCATTTTATAGATGAAGAGACTGAGGCCCAATGAGCTTATGTGACTTGCTTCCATGTCCCCTGAGTGAGTGAGAGGGAGGTCAGCGATCTAGACACAGCCCAGATCCTGGAATCAGACAGGCTTGCATCTGTCCTGCCACTTCCTTGGTATGTGACCTTGGTCTTTAGTCCATCTGGCCTTGATTTTCTCATTCATACAACAGGCTCCATCAACTTACCCCTGGAGTCTCTCTGACCATCAGCAATCATGCATAGAAAGCCCGCGGCAGAACCCAGCACATAGCAGGTTCTCAGTAAATAATAAATAGCATCATAAAACTTGTTGACACATAAAGATACTACACGGAACAGCTTACTCCCGAATCATTGCTACGCAGTGACCCAGCCCTGCCGAAATGCCCCCGATCCCTGACTTTGCTGTGTTAAGAATTGAGAGTTCACCGTGTCCCTGGATTCTTAAAACAGCCCTGGTTTAGACACATTAGAGGGCACTACCCCTACTCATTCGCTGCCTTTTACAAAGCCCAAAAGTTTTTCAGATGAAAAACCCAGAGCGGAGGACCTTGGGAGTGCTAGCAGGCACGTCTTTGGATGTATTTTCCTTCATCTTTATAAATACCCACAGCCAAATTTACAAGTCTCCGCTGTTTATCCCAATTAGAGTTTACTTGCCCGACGACTGTGCCATCTGTTCCTGCTGTGGTCAGAAATGCAGCCGCCCACCGCTCCTGATGCTGCAGGTGGCGGGTCTCTGGGGTAGGGGAAGCAGAGCTGGGGATGGGGACACGCAAGCAGCCGGGTTAACTCATGTGGGTGCGATTCTGCCCCGCCACCCAAGTCGGAGTTATGGAATCCCTACCATGCCTGTGAGAGTCTGGACTTAATAATATGTTATTGTCCTAGAAGGCAGTTTCTCCCCCATTTTATAGATGAAGAGACTGAGGCCCAATGAGCTTATGTGACTTGCTTCCATGTCCCCTGAGTGAGTGAGAGGGAGGTCAGCGATCTAGACACAGCCCAGATCCTGGAATCAGACAGGCTTGCATCTGTCCTGCCACTTCCTTGGTATGTGACCTTGGTCTTTAGTCCATCTGGCCTTGATTTTCTCATTCATACAACAGGCTCCATCAACTTACCCCTGGAGTCTCTCTGACCATCAGCAATCATGCATAGAAAGCCCGCGGCAGAACCCAGCACATAGCAGGTTCTCAGTAAATAATAAATAGCATCATAAAACTTGTTGACACATAAAGATACTACACGGAACAGCTTACTCCCGAATCATTGCTACGCAGTGACCCAGCCCTGCCGAAATGCCCCCGATCCCTGACTTTGCTGTGTTAAGAATTGAGAGTTCACCGTGTCCCTGGATTCTTAAAACAGCCCTGGTTTAGACACATTAGAGGGCACTACCCCTACTCATTCGCTGCCTTTTACAAAGCCCAAAAGTTTTTCAGATGAAAAACCCAGAGCGGAGGACCTTGGGAGTGCTAGCAGGCACGTCTTTGGATGTATTTTCCTTCATCTTTATAAATACCCACAGCCAAATTTACAAGTCTCCGCTGTTTATCCCAATTAGAGTTTACTTGCCCGACGACTGTGCCATCTGTTCCTGCTGTGGTCAGAAATGCAGCCGCCCACCGCTCCTGATGCTGCAGGTGGCGGGTCTCTGGGGTAGGGGAAGCAGAGCTGGGGATGGGGACACGCAAGCAGCCGGGTTAACTCATGTGGGTGCGATTCTGCCCCGCCACCCAAGTCGGAGGGATGGTGCCCTGCATCCTGAGGTCAGTGTTGACATCCCAATAAGCCAGCCAGGGCTGATCAGTGGAGTTGCTGTTTTCTTTCTGCATCACTTGGAACTGGTTCCTTCTGGTAGCAGCTCCGGGTCATGGGAGGGACTCTGCCTCAGCTGCCAGGCTCAGCATCAGAACCAGCTGCAGCCAGGCCCTGAGAGTGTGTATGCAGAGAAGGCTCTGGAGGAAAACCTGCCTCCTTCCTGGAAGAGGGAAACATCAGGAAAGCCTGGGGAGGTCTCCAGAGGAAACAATCATTTAGGAGACGTTCTTTGAGTTTCCTGGGTCTCTATGTCTCATCCATTAGCCATTCAGACCTTCTCCCCCTGAAATTAGAGAAGGCATCTGGCAGCTGCCTGACTTTTAGGAACTGGCATCCTTATTGCCTTGACGCCATGTCCTCAGATACCCAGAGGAGAAACAAAGCAAGGAATTGAAAAAAGGGATAAACAATTAGGTGTGATCACGCAGGACTCTTAGAATCTTTGGGGTAGAAATGAGGGGTGAGAGGGGGTTAGCGCTACAACTTCACTGCCAGGGCACCTGGAAGCAGGTCTCAGACCACAGTGTCACAGGTGTGCAGACGTGTTTTACAAAGCGCTTGTTGACGAGCAGGCACAAAGCAGCACTTCCTTCTTCTCTGCCCCCTTGGGCACCTCCTCCACCAGCGCCCGCGGAAACTGAGGAGAAGACCCTAGTTCTGGTGGCCTTGGGCACCAGAAATCCTCTGAATCAGTATCCACACAGAGGACCATTTCTAGACCCAGCCTTGGAGTCCATCTCCCAAAGTAAACCAGTGTTTGCTTATGTCGCTCAGCCATGTCCGACTCTTGGTGACCTCACCAAGGCTCCTCTGTCCATGGAATTTTCCAGCCAAGATCACTGGAGTGGGTTGCCATGTCCTCCCCCAGGGGGTCTTCCCGACACAGGGATTGAAGCAGCATCTCTTGCATCTCCTGCATTGGCAGGCAGATTCTTTACCACGGCCCCACCTGGGAAGCCCCCAAAGTATACTAGCCTTATGCACTAATCATTCAAGGGTGGGGTAGCACTGACATACTCCGTATTTTGAGTACCTTTCATTTCACCAATGAATGTCCATGTCTCCTCAGCTTCAGGCCTAGGTAAAAGTTCATCATTTATCAATTTTCTTCTGACATGCCCATACTAAGTGGGCATGCCTAGAGCTGGAGGGAGATACAGGTGTTGGATAGCTTTGGAGCAGCTGCCTCTGGTGCACAGCCTTCCTAACATCTGCCTTGACCACACCTGGGGTGGGAGTCTCATTTCTGGCACTGGTTGCCCCAAAATGAAGTTCCAGTCTCTGGGCATATGCTTTCCATCCAGGAGGACTGTAAACTATAAATGCCAGAGCCACCAGGCCCAAGATTCTGTGGGGATTGTTCTGTGTGTCTCGGACTTTGGTGGGTGCGGCTGGGGTCCATGCACAGAGCCATGAGGCCCATCCAACCCAACCTGACCTGGTGCTGCCATTGCTACCCTTGTGGTCATGTTAAGTAAAATTGCAAAATGGCGGCCGCCTGGCCGTGTCCATCTCTACAGGAGCCATGTCAGACAGTAAGCCTCGACATACCCTCTGACTATTAATGACTGAGAGATTTTTTTTTTACATTAAAATGAAGATTCTTTGCCTCTCTTGGAAAACTGGAAATTTTGCCCGGCATAGGTCTGGCCCGATGCTAAGAAGTAGACATTCCTCTAGACAAAACGAACATGCCCTGGTTCACCGTGGTCCCCAAAGATCCTATGGATTTGCCCTGCTCCCGTCCTCTCATGGGCATCCCCCACCACCCCTGTGGATGTTCAGTTTATAGCAACGGTTTGACATCACCTCTGATCCACCTACTCCCAGGACCTTCCCCTCATCACTCACATCAGAGCCAACCCTCCTTTCTACAGGCATACCCTGCGGCAGCTGCCAGGGGAAATCACCCACCACAGTCCCCATCAGTGAAGAGGACCCTGAACAAAAATTTGCTCCTTGGAAGGAGACCCTCTGAGAGCTCAGGTCCTGGACTCTCAAAGCGGTGGTACCCAGGAGGTGGAGTTCATAGTAGTACCTAAATGTGTAGTGGTCCATTGCCTCTGTGTGAGCACCAGCCTCTCTCCCTGGCTTTGTCTGAGTCCCCCAGGGCCTGCTGGGAGCACACAGTCTCCCCTTGCCATGCCCGTGGCGACCTTTCCCCAGCATGTGCCCCCCACTTGGAGAGGATAGTGAGGAGTTTTATATAATAGTTGAAAAAGGGCATGATCAGTTCATGGACATTCTGGTGGGTTGGTGGTGAGGTAAGGGGGAGTCAGCATCCTCAACCTCAGGTCCCACTGGTCTGGGAGCTGCTTGTGGGCAGCCTACCATCATCCATCATTAATCCTTAGCTTCTCCCACCTGGAGGGAGTTCAGTATCTGCAAAATAGCTCAAAGATACTGTGTATATCCATTGATGGGGAACCAGGACCCTGCCCCAAGGCTGCACTATTGTTTTTCTTGACCGTTTCTCCCTGGTCTTTTAACCCCTCCCTTCCCTAATGAACAACTATTGGAATTTGCCTCTTGGGACTCAGTGACGGTCATGGAGGCTGAATGAAGATTATTTCCTATAATCAAAGAAACGGGGGACACAGAAAGGCTTTGTGTCCAGGAGCCCCACAGGGCCCTGCTCAGTATCAGCTCCTGCCCTGGGCTGTTTCCAGGTGCCTCGGATTCCTGACCTCCATGTGGGCTCCTGAGACCTTGGCCGCTCTTAACCCTCTAGGCCCCTAATCTGATGTCCCCACACACCAGCTGTTCATCCACCACTTTTGAGGTTTTCTCTGTATCCGCCTGCCACCTACATAATTATTTCATATTTTCTTTAAATCTGCACACTTTCTAAAATTCTATTTTGAAATAATGTGGGATTCACAAGAAGTTACAAAAATAGCACAGATGGTTGCTGCATAATTTTACCCAGCTCCCCATGGATGGCATCGTAGGTGACTGGAGCTCACTGTTGAAACCGGGCAGTTGATGTGGGCACAGTGTCAGTAGCCAGACCACAAACCGTCAGTCTTTGTCCTTCCTCTGGTGATAAATTCCATGGGATTTGATGGTGCATATAGATTCACATACCACCGTCCAGAGTACAGATGGCTCCTCCCCACCAAAGTCACAACTTCATGTTCTTTTTTTTCTTTTTTTTTTTGTGGTTGCCCTGGCTCTTCATTGCTGTGGGCAGGCTTTCTCTAGTTGTGGTGAGTGGGGGCTATTCTTCGCTGTCGTGCACAGGCCTCTCATTATGGTGATTTCTTTTATTGCAGATCATGGACTGTAGAGCACAGGCTCAATAATTGTGGCTCACAGGCTTAGTTGCTCCACGGCATGTGGAATCCTTCTGGACCAGGGATTGAACCTATGTCTTCTATGTTGGCCAGCAGATTCTTGTCCACTGGACCACCAGGGAAATGTTACTTCTTAAAAGTCAGACCCTTCCCCCAACTCCAGACCCTGACAACCACTGTTCAGTTCTCCATCACTTTAATTTTATTATTTCACCAAAGTTGCATCAATGAATAATCTGTTTTTTGAGTTAGGTCATTTTTACATACACAGGAAGGATTTGATGGCCAGTTGCATTTTTCTCATGCACATTAAAAGGAGAATGTGGCTATTTAAATAGTGCTGTATCCATCCACAAGCACTTCACACCCCCACCTCCACCCCTCAACACACACACATGCACTACCATGGCAGCTGGTGGCACACCGGGGTGAACAGGTGATCTCAGGGCTCTTCTAGTGCCCTTCTAACCTGAGGCTCTTGGCAGCTGCTTTTCCCCACCTGCGGACCTTGGAGCAAAAGCTCAGCCTTGCAGCAAAAGTCTCTTCTTCAGGACTGAGCCCAGAAGAACCAGAGCGCTCGGCCTTGAGGCATCTGAAGTTGCCATTCCTGAGGTCAGCTGCTTCCTGACAGGTCCTGCATCTTCACGATGGGCGACCCAGGCAGGAGGCAGATTGCTCCCTGTCCACACCTGTTCCCGGAGGAGCTCAGTGTCTCCTCTGTGTCTTCCTTGGTGGAGATAGCCATCACGCCCAAGCTCATTCAGCCTTTTAAAAGAATCTTGCCAATTATTTTAATGTATCAAAGAAATTAATTATAGGTTTGGGATTTGTTAGGCCTATTTTCAGAATTCTATGATCTCAGATATAAATAGCACTCACTCTGGCCTAAGGAGCTGAACGCTTAATATCAGTGGAGGGGGAGAGGGAGAAGGGAGGAGGAAGAAAGGGGAGGAAGACAGCTTCGGTCCACCACTGTCCACATCCCTGTCTGCTCACCTACATGAATCCAGACATCTCTCAGGTCCCAACTTGGTACCAAGCTCTAGTCTGAGTGCTGAGTGAGAAAGAAGGAGACAGAAATTCCTGCCCTCACGGAGCTGACTTTAGTGGAGGAAGTCAGTCAATGCATGCAGTTAATAATACAGCAGAGGACGTTGTCCATTTATCACAAAGGAAGGGAGACGAGGCAGGACCACCATGCAGATGGAACAAGCCACTGCCACGAGGAGCGTGATGCCTGCAAATCAGGGAGTCCTCTCTCTTCATCCCTTCAGCAAATGTTTATTGAGCACCTAGGATGTGCCAATATTATGCAAAGCATTGAGGATGTGTCAGGGGACCAGAAAGCACAAGCTTGGCGCTTAAATGATCTAAGAGAGAGTCTAAAGGTAATCAGGGAGCTACTAGAATGGAGGGGGCCCACGACAGGAACAGCAGGGGAGGAGGCAAAGTGGACCCTCCATGCGCCTCTTCTCGGGACGGTGTCCAGCTGTGGACTGGTGCAGGGAATTCTTGTTGCAAGAGACAGAGTTTTGCTTTTGCACCAAGGGAGGAAGTGTAGGGAGTATGGATCTTGGTTCCCCAGAAAGGAGAGTACGGCGGGATCACACCCACCCAACTGAGAACCAGAAGCAGGCAAAGATGGGGGTGTATGAGGGTGCTGCCCATGGTACCCTCTCTGCCATGTGTACCCAGGGATGCTCCCGCCTCCCTAAATATCCCCAGTGTCTGCAGATGGCAGTGATCTTGCTAACCCAAGCAAACAGGTAGCAATTCCATTTAATGCTAAAGCAGGGTGCCTTGGGGTTCTGCAGTTTAGGGGCAGAGGCCTCCACCAGAAAACTGCATCCGTGGAGTTAGCAACTGAGCTGTCCCCAAAGCTGGGCTCTCACCACTTCTGCTCCAAATTTCAAGCAGCTACAGTGAGGTGTGCCAACCACAAAGTGCCCGGGCTGCACACAGAGCCGAGAACAATCCGCGGTTGGCTGAGATCTGAGTGTTTGCAGGGTTTCTTGGCACCTGTGCTTTCCCACGTTTGCCCTGCGAGAGAACCTGGCTGACGGCCAAGCTTCCAACCAACAGGAAGCTTGATTTGCTCAGCCACCATTCTCACGTGGAAGCGGGAGGCAGCCCCACCACCACCACCACACACATGCACACATGTGTGTAAACACACTCAGGCCATACACTTTCATATGCACACAGACTGTCATCCACACATGCACACACAGCCCTCAGTCTGGTGCACACATGTGCAAGGCATAGACATGCACAGATACATACTTGTGTGCAGACACACGTGGCCCCAGAAGCCCAGGCCACCCGCTAACCGCGTGTCCGGGTCTCTGTGCACAGTGCAAGGTGCGGGAGCTGGAGGAGAAATGCCGGACGCAGAGTGAGCAGTTCAGCCTGCTGTCCCGGGATCTGGAGCAGTTTCGCCAGCACGCCGGCAAGATCGACCTGCTGGGCGGCAGCACCGTGGCCTCCCTGGACATCCCCTCGTCCCCCAGCAAGTCTTTCCCAAGGTTCATGAATGGACTGGCTCCCTCCATCGGAAAAGGTAAGTGCCTCCCTCCCGCCTCGGCCGTGATGGATAAGAAGGTGCAGCCAGCAAGCTGGGAATAGCCGGGCACAGCCAGGGGTGTGTGACAGAGCCTCTCACAGCACCAAGGGAGTGACCAGCATAGCAGGACTTGGGATGATACAAGGGCGGCCGGCGTTTCCCACGCATACTCGATGCACCACCCTCAATGGGTGTGAGTCGTTGTAAGCTCCCTCCCACCTGCTCTGAGCCCTGTTCTGCACATGACACTGGCCAAGGAGCCTGGAGGATCAGCCAGCCAAGCAGCGAGCTGGGACTTGGACCCAGGGACCTGGCTCTGGGGTCTGCATTGGGATCTGCCAGGCGGGCTGCTCAACTCACTTGTTTCCCTTCTCATCCAGTGACCTCTCAATGACATTGTGATGTACTTGGAACTTTTGTTCAGCAAAGCCAACAGTAGTACCCGCGGTGAATGTTAATGCGTTCCCATCACATTTGTGTTCAGGAAGCAGAGTGGAGAGCGGGGACTTCACTCTGTGTGGTTCTGAGGGATCACTTCTTAATCACAGAGCCGTTTAATGTAACCTCAGGGGAAGTTCCCAGTGTAGACAATGAAGTACGCTACTCGGTTAGGGAACTTTCTCTCCAGTGAAGGTTAAACAGGTCACAGGCCCAGTTTTCTCCTGTAAAGCAGTAGATTTTTTTTTATTTTAGGGGACATGTGTGCCAGAACCCTACTTTAGAATTCCACAAAAGGGAGGGAATTTCCAGATTTCTCCCAGTTTTTGTCAGAACATAGGATAAGTTCTTCTGGGTGCTTTTTATTATTAAAATGAGGCGCTGCCGCATGTATCTTGATGAACAATGTTTCTTGGCTTATCCCTCCTTCCTGCTCCCTTTCCATCCTGCGCATGTGTCGGGAGAATGCTAAGAGGCCATGCAACACAAGACAGGGAGAGGGAGGTGCCCCCACCCACCTCCAAGCTCTGAGCACAGGGTACTCCCCAGGCCATGTTCAGGTACTGAGGCTGCGATGCTGTGCAGATGGCAGGTCCTATGCAGAGCCCCTCTGGGTACAGGGACACAGACAAGACACAGGGGCACAGGTGTGAGTAGGGAGCTGCTCGCTCAAGCAGACACGAGCAGTCAGGTGACAAGAGAGCGGGTGACCCAGGGCCATTTAGGATGATCAGAGAAGACTGCTTCCTGGAAATGAAGTTTGAGCCATGAGCCCTGAAGATGAAACAACTTCTCCAATCCCCACTGGATGGGAAGGTTTGTGGCTCAGGGCTCTCATGAGCTCAATCACGCATGATTTTCAGGGTCCCCAGGTCTCCAGCATGGTTGATGAGTCCAGGACTCAATGAAGAATTGTCCTCCTGGCTCAGACCTGTTAAAGAACATAGGAGAAGCACAGAGTGAGTCCTGAGGGAAAAGAGATGGGGCGTCTGAAGAATCCGTGTGTAGGCATCCCATGCTCTCCTCCTCCAGGAAGACCACCTGAAGTGCCCACTATGCAACAACAAAAACAACAAAATGCAGCTATATGCATGCAGTGATGATGTCCAAGGTCACTGAGTAGATACAGCATACAGGATCTGTTGGGCACTGGGCATGTGGGCACCTCTGCCCAGCACACGCCAGAATTCCAGACTGCTAGAGCTAGGCAGGCACTCAGCACAAACCAGGTTGGGCCCATGGTCTAGTTACAGGGAAATGCCCCTGTCACCTAGAGAGCCTGTCCCACTGGTGTAGGGAAAGGTTTAAAAACTGCGTTCCTGGTCTCAGCGCAGCCTGACTTGTCAGCAGACCCTTCTTAAAGTAGCAGCCCCAGGCTTCCTTCCATGTGAATTCCTTTTTGCACAACATGAGAATGTGTTAGTCCAGGGCCAGATCCAGGGCAAGCTCATGGGTCACTGGAGGGGGAGCAGTGATTGACCTGAGTCATTCGGCGTCCAGATTGATCTGGAAAAGCCAATCTGATTTGTGATGGAGAAAAATGGATACTGACTAAGAACAAAACAAACAAAACCAAAACAGGGCTTTATCTGTTAAGGGAGTTCTAGATCCTGGTACAAGAGTAGGTTTGCATCAAGGCTTCTGTTGAGCCATTTGGAGGAACCATTGTGCTACTTGGCAGCATCCTAAGAGCATCCTTGCTATGCTGGCGTCAGTGGCCATGGGAGGACTGCCTGCAAGGGGGCTTCCTCGCGCAACCCTGAAGTCCTCCTCAAGGTCGTTCTTTGTTGGCAGATGGCAGGGGCCACTTTAAGAGTGAGGGTAATGAGGAAACTCCTTGCTAGGCTGGCCTGTCCTCCTTATGCAGGAGGGGAGAGTGGGGGATGGAAGGAGTGGGCAGGGCCAGTGCAGAATCAGAGCAGGACCAGGCCAGTGTGCTGCATGTGCTGTCGGGGCCCTCCTCCTGAGGCTGGGTCAGCCTGAGGGTGAGGAGGACAGGACCACTTGATTGTGAGCCCCTGGTGGGGTTGAGACTCAGCTTCTGTGCAGTAGAGTCACACCTGCAACCAGCAAGGCGGGAACCACACAGGAACAGAATTATCCCTGGACATCTACTAGGAAGGGGGCGTCTCATCTTGCAGGGCCACCCCTCCATTGCCCATTTCCTTCCACTATTGGAGCTGAGTTTTGGTGAAACCCCAGATAAAGTCATTGTTTCGGGCTCAGTGGCCATATTTTCCAAAAAATATTTCTCCTGAGGCATGCAGATCATGAAGGAATGTGCAACTGAGGGGACAACATGATTTTGTGTCTAATCTCACACTCACTGAAAGAGCAGAAGGGCAGGTAAAACATGCCACAGGCATCAGATTAGTTTTCTCTAGAGAACTGGATTTGTTTAAGTAAAATGTAAATAGGAGGCAACTCTAGTCATTTCACCTTTTCTGGTGGTGTCACCCTTTGCTACTCCCAGCAACATTGTATCAGTCAGGGCAGGCTAGGTTCAGCTGCAGTAACAAACATCCTCAAATCTCAGGGGCTTAAAATAGCACAAGTCTCTCTTTTGATCCTGCTGCATGCCCACCTCACACTGGATCAGGGAATGGGTTCCACACTGTCTTCACTCGGGAATGCTGAGCCTCCTCTGTCTGGAATGTTCCATCTCAGGGGAAAGGAGGCATGGCAAATTAGACACTGGCTCAAAAGGGCTTCCACCCTGAAGCAGGACACGTCACTTCCACTCACAGGTCATTGACCTGGGTGAGACCCATGTCAGAGTGACACCCTTCCACTGCAGCACTGAAGCGTCAGGCCACGTCCTCAGCTGACTTCCTGAGGCTGCAGGATTTGAGAGTCGATTCACTGAGTAAATAGGGACTTTGCACCTGCTGAATGCCGAGCGCTGCTGTGGGCATTAGGGATCCTGGGCAGCAACCGGGGCCAGGCTGCTGCTCTCTGGGATGTGGCTTCCTCGCAGCGCCTGGGTCTACTTCATCATCAATCCTCTGCTGCAGTGATGCTTTGCCACTGTTCTGTTAATCAGACTGGGACCGAGGGGGTGACTTCCATGCAGTCTTTGTGAGAACACTTCTTACAGTGTTTGTTTCTGCTGATTTGGGCTCAGCGAGTCATCTTTCTCTGTGAAGCAGTCCCCTTGATGGGAGAGCCACAGCCAGAGGCTAGACAAAGCCAGGGAATGGTGTCTGCAGCCCACTGGGCAGCGAGAACTTGGGGAGGGGGAGAAAGTTACTTCTGTAATTCATGTCTGATCCTAAAAATACACTCCTGAATTTAATCCAACGGTCTGGGCCAGCACTGGTCGAGGGACTCGATTCTTCCCTGCCTGCCCCACCTCTCCCCAACTGTGCCTGGGACAGGGCCCAGCAACCCCACAAGGACAGGATGGGTAGAGATCTGCTTGGCCCTAGTGAATCTTTTATCAAAAGTTTTTTCAGCCATAAACCTGACCATTTGGACTGTTAAGGTTGTATTATTAATAATAAGTGACAAGAAAGCTGGCATACACTAGTGTGAGCAAAACGTAATTTATTTATCATGTAGAATAGATGAAGATGGCTTGGCTTCAGGTACAGCTGCAGTGGTTAGATAGCATCACCAACTCAATGGAGATGAATTTGAGCAAAGTCCCAGAGATAGTGAAAGACAGGGAAGCCTGGTGTGGCACAGTCCATGGGGCACAAAGAGTTGGAAACAACTGAGCATAAGAAACTAAGAAGAGGTGGCAAGAATACACAGAACTGTACAAAAAAGATCTTCACGACCCAGATAATCATGATGATGTGATCACTCATCTAGAGCCAGACATCTTGGAATGTGAAGTCAAGTGGGCCTTAGAAAGCATCACTACGAACTAAGCTAGTGGAGGTGATGGAATTCCAGTTGAGCTGTTTCAAATCCTGAAAGATGATGCTGTGAAAGTGCCACACTCAATATGCCAGCAAGTTTGGAAAACTCAGCAGTGGCCACAGGACTGGAAAAGGTCAGTTTTCATTCCAATCCCAAAGAAAGGCAATGCCAAAGAATGCTCAAACTACCTCACAGTTGCACTCATCTCACATGCTAGTAAAGTAATGCTCAAAATTCTCCAAGCCAGGCTTCAGCAATATGTGAACCGTGAACTCCCTGATGTTCAAGCTAGTTTTAGAAAAGGCAGATGAACCAGAGATCAAATTGCCAACATCCGCTGGATCATGGAAAAACAAAAGAGTTCCAGAAAAACATCTATTTCTGCTTTCTTGACTATGCCAAAGCCTTTGACTGTGTGGATCCCAAGAAACTGTGGAAAATTCTGAAAGAGATGGGAATACCAGACCACCTGACCTGCCTCTTTCAGAGGAACCAGAGATCAAATTGCCAACATCGGCTGGATCATGGAAAAAGCAAGAGAGATCCAGAAAAACATCTATTTCTGCTTTCTTGACTATGCCAAAGCCTTTGACTGTGTGGATCACAAGAAACTGTGGAAAATTCTGAAAGAGATGGGAATACCAGACCACCTGACCTGCCTCTTGAGAAATCTGTATGCAGGTCAGGAAGCAACAGTTAGAACTGGACATGGAACAACAGACTGGTTTCAAATAGGAAAAGGAGTCCGTCAAGGCTGTATGTTGTCACCCTGCTTATTTAACTTATATACAGAGTACATCATGAGAAACTCTGGGCTGGAAGAAACACAAGCTGGAATCAAGATTGCCGGGAGAAATATCAATAACCTCAGATATGCAGATGACACCACCCTTATGGCAGAAAGGGAAGAGGAGCTAAAGGGCCTCTTGATGAAGGTGAAAGAGGAGAGTGAAAAAGTTGGCTTAAAGCTCAACATTCAGAAAACGAAGATCATGGCATCCGGTCCCATCACTTCATGGGAAGTAGATGGGGAAACAGTGGAAACAGTGCATATCTATAGCTGTCTCAAAATGAAATGTTTAATTAAAAAATCCTTAAGAAGGTTTCAATGACAAATTTTCCTTTTTACAGATGCCCTGAAAGTTGGAGTGATTCGGTGACTCTAAGGTTCTTCCAGCTCTGAAGAAGGTGGTTCGGAAATACTCAGTTGTGTCTGAGCTGAAATCTGCTCCCCCGTAGCAGTGGAGGCGTTGGGAGTGGCTTCCGTCAGGACACTTCCACCTCTGGCCGTGAGAGCTCCTGGCTGCTCACGTCAGCAGCACTGCTGAGACCGTTTGGAGCATACAGCTCACACGTGAGCGTGTGAAGAAACACACGCCGGAGGGAGCCCGGGAGAGGGAACCGCTTCCTGAGGTAAGGACTCAGCTCAGAGGCCAGCTTAGCGCCGAACTTGCTTCCCAAGAAACTTAATAGCTGGTTAATTCTGGAGCTCACGGGTCAATCAAATGGGCAGGAGTTTGGGATATTTGGGAATTGATTTTAGCCCAAGACAAGAGGTTGGGTTTTTTTTGTTTTTTCCCTTTTTAAACAATGGGCACATCCAAGAAAATAGCCAGATGCCATATAAGATTTTTCTCTCAGAAAATAAATGTAGGCTCACCCGTGACAGAGGCACTTTGTGTCCAGGGTCACCGCACGGAGCCTGGGTCCCCCGGGCTGTGTCCGTCACATGACCCGTGGAGAGCCCCTTGACCCAGTGCTGGGTGACCACGTTTCCTGGGGCTCACCACACCTGCCGCTTCCACTGCCTGTGGACCACCGGCCATGAACCTGGGTGGAGGGCTTGTCCCGCGCCCCTAGGAAGCCTGTGGAAGGAAAGGCGGCGAGCGGGAGGGGCACGTTCAGACGCGCGCAGGGCTTCCCAGCCGGGCAGCCCGCACACCAGGGCAGCCACGCTCGCAAGCGGCTCAGGATTCGTCTCCTGGAGGTTCGGAGCTGAAAGGAGACTATAAACAGGGGAGCTTGTAGTTCTGTCCTGCAGGACGCTGTGGGGAAGGCCTGCGTCCCCAGGGAGCCGGGCGCCGGACGCCCTGGACCTGCAGGCGGCTCCCCACCTGTCTCTGCTCTCACGCACGGAGCCCCTCGGCAGTTCAGCGCGGAGGCCATGCTGCTGCTGCTCCCGAGCCAGTTCCCACTCGCAGGCCCCCTGCACGGCGTGCGGCATCCTGCCCACGATGGCTCTGCGGCCAGGGCCCATCCCCAGCTTGCGCCCCGTCTCCAGGAGAAGCCAGAATGCGAGGAAGGGGAAGGAAACATGACGTGAACCGGCAGCGATGAGCCTGGAGCCAGAAGCAGCCTGAAAGACGCGTGCGCCACGCGGAGTGGACAGAGCAGTGGGCACGCGCCGCCCCAGACGGGCAGCTGTGGCCTCTGGGGTCCAGAGGGAAGGGCCAGCCTGGGGCCTCAGGGGAGGAGGTCCAGACAGAGGGAAGAGGACAGTCAGGGCTGTTACAGCAAAAGGCACATCCAAGAAGCCTGCATTTAACCAGAAAGCACTCATCTCTAGTGGAGAGCAAACCAGGCCCCCCCACCCAAGGTGAAAAATAAACAGAAGAAATGGAAGGAAGCAGGCGGAATTAATACAGAGAAAAACTTAGAATGAAATGATGCCGTTTGCAGCAACGTGGATGGACCGAGATGTCATCATACTAAGCAAAGTAGGTCAAAGACAGCAGCATGTAACCCTCTTACAGGTGGAATCTACAGTGTGACAGGAATGAGCTTGTCAGTGAAACAGGAGCAGACTCACAGATGCAGGTGCCAGACCCGGGACTACCCAAGGGGAAAGGGCGGTACAAGTTAGGGTTCTGAATTAACGGGCACACACAACTCTGTATAAAACAGATAAACAACAAGGATCTATTACTGTACAGCACAGAAAACTGTATTCAATATCTTGTCATAATCTATATTGGAAAAGAACCTGAAAATATATATATAACTGAAGGAAAAAAAGAGAAAAGTTAATTACTTAAATCAGGAGGTATAAAATTAGTAAAACCAGAAGCTAGTTCTTTTTTAATTTTTGGCCATGTCGTACAGCTTGAGTCCCAAAGAAAGGCAATGCCAAAGAATGTTCAAACTACCGCACAATTGCATTCATCTCACATACCAGCAAAGTAATGCTCAAAATTCTCAAAGCTAGGCTTCAACAGTACATGGACAGAGAACTTCCAGATGATCAAGCTGGATTCAAAAAAGGCAGAGGAACCAGAGATCAAATTGCCAACATCTGCTGGATCATACAAAAAGCAAGAGAATTCCATAAAAACATCTATTTCTGCTTCCTTGACTATGCTAAAGCCTTTGTGTGGATCAGAACAAACTGGGGGAAAATTCTTAAAAGAGATGGGAATACCAGACCACTTTACCTGCCTCCTGAGAAACCTGTATCCAGGTCAAGAAGCAACAGTTAGAACTGGATATGGAATAGCGGACTGATTCCTAATTGGGAAAGGAGTATGTCAGGCTGTATATTGTCCCCCTGCTTATTTAACTTCTATGCAGATTACATCATGTGAAGTGCCAGGCTGGATGCATCACAAGTTGGAGTCAAGATTGCCAGGAGAAATATCAATAACCTCAGATATGCAGATGACACCACCCTTATGGCAGAAAGTGAAGAGGAACTGAAGACCCTCTTGATGAAAGTGAAAGAGGAAAGCGAAAAAGTTGGCTTAAAACTAAACAGTAAAAAAATGAAGATCATGGCATCTGGTCCCATCACTTAATGGCAAATAGATGGGGAAACAATGGAAATAGTGACAGTCTTTATTTGGGGGGGGGGGCTCCAAAATCACTGTAGATAGTGACTGCAGCCATGAAATTAAAAGACGCTTGCTCTTTGGAAGAAAAGCTATGACCAACCTAGACAGCATATTAAAAAGCAGAGACATGACTGCTGACAAAGGTCCATCTAGTCAAAGCTGTGGTTTTTCCAGTAGTCAGGTATGGACGTGAGAGTTGGACTATAAGGAAAGCTGAACGCCAAAGAATTGATGCTTTTGAGCTGTGGTGTAGGAGAAGACTCTTGAGAGTCTGTTGGACTACAAGGAGATCAAACCAGTCAATCCTAAATGAAATCAGTCCTGAATATTCATTGGAAGGACTGATGCTGAAGCTGAAACTCCAATACTTTGGCCACCTGATGCAAAGAACTGATTCATTGAAAAAGACCCTGATGCTGGGAAAGACTGAAGGCAGGAGAAGGGAATGACAGAGGATGAGATGGTTGGACGGCATCACCAACTCGATGGATGTGAGTTTGAGTAAACTCTGGGAGTTGGTAATGGACAGGGGAGTCTGGTGTGCTGCAGTCCATGGGGTCACAAAGAGTCAGACACGACTGAGTGACTGAACTGAAGTGGTAGAGCTTGAGAGATCTTGGTTTCCCAACCAGGGATTGAACCCAGGCCGCGGCAGTGACAGCGCCGAGTCCTGATCACTGGACCACCAGGGAAGTCCCCCAAAGCTAGCTCTTTGAAAAGACCAATGACATAAACTTTTGCTAAGAGTAACTAAGGGAAAATGAAAGTGAAAAAATTCTGAGCACTCGCGAAAGGTGAGGACCAGACATAAACAGCGTATACACGGAACCGTGATGTTACAGCGATGAACATGGGAAGTGACGTGAGGTGAAGTCGCCCAGGCGTGTCCGACTCTTGCGACCCCGTGGACTGTAGCCCACTCTGTCCATGGGATTCTCCAGGCAAGAATACTGGAGTGGGTTGCCATTTCCTTCTCCAGGGGATCTTCCCAACCAGGGATCGAACCTTAGTCTCCTGCATTGCAGGCAGACGCTTTATCCTCTGAGCCAATAGGGAATCAGGGCCTCCTGTCAGAACAGGCCTGGGGGAGGGGGGGTTGGAGTAGGCGGTGGGCAAAGACCAGCAGGGCTCAGAAGTACTCGCCGTCTGGGCCCGAGATCCCAGCCCCCAGTCCTGGCTGCAGCCCAGGTCACCCCAAGGCAAGGACCACCAGCCACCCCTCGAGACGGCAGGTGTGC
Source organism: Madoqua kirkii (assembly GCA_006408675.1). Taxonomy (NCBI): domain Eukaryota; kingdom Metazoa; phylum Chordata; class Mammalia; order Artiodactyla; family Bovidae; genus Madoqua; species Madoqua kirkii. Next base: position 12,705 of record SJYC01003025.1, on the reverse strand, counting down.
CTGACAGCGTGGAGGGCCGGGGACAGGAGAGGCCTGCCTTGCAGCTCAGACTCCTGGTGCCCGGGTGGGTGCCCAACATCCTCTCTAGAGCTAAGGGTCCATTGTAGTTTAACTTTCAAAAATAACTTTGTGGTTTTTTCATGAATACGAGGTGAAGTGTGTTCATCATGTAATATCTAGAAGATTCAGAGAGTGAAAGAGAAGACCCAGAGGGCCGGTGGGTGGCCCCAGTGCTGAGTGGACTGGGCCCAAGGCCCTTTGTTCACAGCAGCTGCTTTGGTGACAGTTTCATGCCACATGGGGAGGATTTGTCCCCGTGACAGTAAATAGTCAGTGTAAAATGCAGTTTTTAAGGTGCTTCCCGGGTAGCTCAGTGGCAAAGAATCCACCTGCAATGCAGGAGACTGGGGTTTGCTTGCTCCTTGGAAGAAAAGCTGTGACCAGCCTCAGTCAGAACAGGCAGGGAGCAGGAACCTCCACCCAGATGGTGGGGCTGCTGACTGCTGTTCTTTGCCCCTGCTCCTGCCGCCACCTGGCACCCAGTGAGAAAGGGTCCTGAAGAGCTTTGTGGCCCAGACTCCCAGGGCTGGCTCCTGCATGCTGCAGGGAAGCGCTGCACTGCGGGAGGCCAGGACGGTGATCCAGGGGCCCAGAGACCACCACCGCAGTGTCCCCGAGAGTCACCATCTGTGTTTAGAGTTGGTGACTTTGACTTTTAAAGAAAGGAACAATCCTGAAGTCAAATCAGGAAGTTAAAAGTCAAGCCCCTGGGAAGGAGGGAGTGAGAAGGACGGAGGCTGCGTGAAGAGGGGGGAGTTTCCCACGGCTGCTGCCCTGGAGGTGCCCACAGGTTCTCCAGAGTCGAATGCCAGTGCGTCTGGCCTGGCACGCTGCAGAGAGGCCGGCAGGCATCCACACGGGCCACGGCGGGGTCCACAGCAGGCGCCCCGTAGTGTGGACAAGCCCTGTCCTGAGTGGACGGAGCTGGAGAGAAAGGATGGCTCTGTTTTCGTGAGGTGTCCTGACCTGGTGGAGCCGCCAGGGCTGGGGCGGGGGCAGTGATGTTCGAGTAACGGTGGTGTGGGTTAGGGGTGACGGTTGCCCACGCCTGAATATATTAGAGACGCTGAGTTGTACGCTTCAAGAAGTCAGTTCCAGGGCCTGTGGACTACGTCTCCATGAAGCTTTCAAAGCATCACTGAGCTGAACGCACGCCCGCTGAGTTCCGTTTGCTGGGCGCCCCCGTCAGTGCTGCTGCTTTGCTGAAGAGGCCAGCGCGGCCCCATCCGCAGGGGCCCAGCCCTCCGGCCCTGCGCCTCGGGGGTCCGGGGCAGCTCTGGGGTGGTGACCCCGCCCTGCACTGGGGACATCAGGGTAGCTCCTGCAGCCAGGATGCGGCGCAGTGGCTCAGGGTCCGGGCATCCGCTCGTCCTGTGAGGCCCCGGCATCGCGGTGGGGAGCCAGCCGGGGCCACCTCCTCCCTGGTCAGCGGCGTTTCTCCAGAGCAGTGTGTCCAGCAGAAGTACCTGAGCCACAGGTGTGCCTTTAAATTTTCTGTGCAAAGAAAGAGGCAAGCTCCTTTTAATGGTACACTTTATTTACGCCTAGTGCGCCCCGCGTGCTCCTATTCCCAAATGCAGCCGACACGGAGAATCCAGCAGTTCCCTGCTGGCGCTCCGAGCCTGTGCGGCGGCCTTCGGGTTGCGGGCGCGGAGGGGGACGCGGCAAGCTGGGCTCTGGGCCTCAGGCGCCCCATCCCGCGCTGAGCCCCGCCCGCCGCCGAGCTCCGGCTGGGTCCTCCCGGGGAGGCGGAGCCTGGGCCCTCAGCCCCCTCACCATGCCCGCGTGCCCCTGGGCACGAGGCGCGGGGAATGCCTGCGGGGACACACAGCCAGCACCCCATGTTTGTGGGAAACAGAGAGGTGGCAAAGGGAGCGGGACTTGGCGCCCCAGCAGAGTGCAGCTGACGCCGGTCGCTCCTTGCAATGTGGAGAGGCCGCGTGCTGCGCTCTCCTGGGCCGGGTGGTGGGTGGGCGGATGGACGGAAGGCCCGGGCCTGGGCGCAGCGTGGCCCCTGTGGGGTCCTGAAGCCCTGCTGTCTGGCTCCTTGAAAGGAGGTTTGGGGTCAGGAACTCGGGCCCTCCTCTCCTCGCGGTGCCCCCGAGCCAGGCCACGTCCTCCACGTCCTCTGGGCTCCCGCGGGGTCTCAGGCTTCGCGGCTGGGGCACCACGCGTTCACAAAGCCGCTTTGAGGGGGACGACAGCCCCGAAGGACGCACCCCAGCCTGGCCTGGCCGCCTGTGGACGTGAGGGGTTGAAGAGCCGATGCGGGGAGGGGGTGGGCAGGGACAGGAAGGGACACACCCACGAGCACCTGCTCTGAGCCCCCTCCTGCCTCACACGGGGGGCTGGGGGCTCGGCTGGAGGCGGCAGCATCCCCGAGGGCGGGCCTGCTGGAGTCCTCTTTCTCCTCTGGGTCTCCTTGGGCCTGGCTGAGGGCAGAGTGCAGGGCGCGTCTGCCTGGGGGCCAGCCTGGTCAGCGTGCGGAGCAGGAGGGTGCAGGCCCAGCAGGGCCCTCATCGCCTGGAGTCTGCACAGCCCGGCTGGCTCCCGGTGGGTGATCCAGCCGCCTCTGGGAGGAGGCAGTCTGGCCTGCACGGCTTCTCTCTGGAAACCCCCTGTCCCCTCCTCCGGTTTGAGTCCATTTCTCTGTGGGTTTGGTGACTGACAGTGGCTCCCTGCCCAGGTGCGGGGCAGAGCTGAGAAGCAGGAGCCTTTGGGGGGAGCTGGGATCTTTGAGGCGGACGGTCACGTGCCAGGGCTCCTGCAGGGATGTGGCTCAGCCTAGCCCCTTCAGCAGAATCACAACCCTGAACGAGTTGTATTTGGTGACTCGGATTTAGAGAAGGTTCGAAAACTGGAGGCGGTGCTCAGCCGGGGCCTGCGTCCCTGGGACGGCCTATTTGCCTGGCGTGCGCTGCAAACCCAGCACCACCGCTGCAGCTTCATTTTAAAATGAGGTCAGTTTATAAGGGCTGCGGTGGGGGGAACTTGAACTTGGTGGCTGCCAGCTGTTTTCAATCTCAGAAGCACGAGGTTACTGATTTCAGATTCTTGGGCTCGGGAACAGACCAGAGTTGAGCTTTGCTGGCCAAGGAAGGTCTGGGTCTGTCCGCCTGGCCTGGGGCTGGCCTGAGAGGAGAGCCCATCGCCTGCCTCATGTGGCCAGGAGTTGGCACCGTGCCCTGAGAGAAGGTAGCAAAGTGGTCCCACAGAAGGAGGTGGAAATACCCACAGCGAATCCTTAGAATTGTAGAGGTTAGCCCTAGTTGAGAAGATTGGAAAACACACCCTCCCACAGCAGAGCCACTGGGCCATCTGCCCCCTTCCTAGTTGTTGATGCCATTCAGTCGTGTCCGACTCTCTGTGACCCCGTGGACTGCAGCGTGCCACGCTCCCCTGTCCCTCACTGTCTCCCGGGGTTTGCTCAGGCTCACGTCCACTGAGTCGATGATGCCGTCCAGCCATCCCGTCCTGTCGCTGCCTTCCCTGCTCTTGGTCTCTCCCAGCATCAGAGTCTAACGAGGTGCCTCTTCGCATCAGGTGCCCAAAGTATTGGGGCTTCAGCATCAGTGCTTCCAGTGAATATTCAGGGTTGATTTCCTTTAGGGTTGACGGGTTTGATCTCCTTGTAGTCCAGAGGGACTCTCAAGGGCCTTCTCCAGCACCACAATTTGAAAACATTCAGTTCTTCATTGCTCAGCCTTCTTTAGGTCCAACTCTCACGTAGAGTGCAGGGCGCGTCTGCCTGGGGGCCAGCCTGGTCAGCGTGCGGAGCAGGAGGGTGCAGGCCCAGCAGGGCCCTCATCGCCTGGAGTCTGCACAGCCCGGCTGGCTCCCGGTGGGTGATCCAGCCGCCTCTGGGAGGAGGCAGTCTGGCCTGCACGGCTTCTCTCTGGAAACCCCCTGTCCCCTCCTCCGGTTTGAGTCCATTTCTCTGTGGGTTTGGTGACTGACAGTGGCTCCCTGCCCAGGTGCGGGGCAGAGCTGAGAAGCAGGAGCCTTTGGGGGGAGCTGGGATCTTTGAGGCGGACGGTCACGTGCCAGGGCTCCCTGCAGGGATGTGGCTCAGCCTAGCCCCTTCAGCAGAATCACAACCCTGAACGAGTTGTATTTGGTGACTCGGATTTAGAGAAGGTTCGAAAACTGGAGGCGGTGCTCAGCCGGGGCCTGCGTCCCTGGGACGGCCTATTTGCCTGGCGTGCGCTGCAAACCCAGCACCACCGCTGCAGCTTCATTTTAAAATGAGGTCAGTTTATAAGGGCTGCGGTGGGGGGAACTTGAACTTGGTGGCTGCCAGCTGTTTTCAATCTCAGAAGCACGAGGTTACTGATTTCAGATTCTTGGGCTCGGGAACAGACCAGAGTTGAGCTTTGCTGGCCAAGGAAGGTCTGGGTCTGTCCGCCTGGCCTGGGGCTGGCCTGAGAGGAGAGCCCATCGCCTGCCTCATGTGGCCAGGAGTTGGCACCGTGCCCTGAGAGAAGGTAGCAAAGTGGTCCCACAGAAGGAGGTGGAAATACCCACAGCGAATCCTTAGAATTGTAGAGGTTAGCCCTAGTTGAGAAGATTGGAAAACACACCCTCCCACAGCAGAGCCACTGGGCCATCTGCCCCCTTCCTAGTTGTTGATGCCATTCAGTCGTGTCCGACTCTCTGTGACCCCGTGGACTGCAGCGTGCCACGCTCCCCTGTCCCTCACTGTCTCCCGGGGTTTGCTCAGGCTCACGTCCACTGAGTCGATGATGCCGTCCAGCCATCCCGTCCTGTCGCTGCCTTCCCTGCTCTTGGTCTCTCCCAGCATCAGAGTCTAACGAGGTGCCTCTTCGCATCAGGTGCCCAAAGTATTGGGGCTTCAGCATCAGTGCTTCCAGTGAATATTCAGGGTTGATTTCCTTTAGGGTTGACGGGTTTGATCTCCTTGTAGTCCAGAGGGACTCTCAAGGGCCTTCTCCAGCACCACAATTTGAAAACATTCAGTTCTTCATTGCTCAGCCTTCTTTAGGTCCAACTCTCACGTCTGTACGTGACTACTGGAAAAACCATAGCTTTGACTAGATGGACCTTTGTTGGCAAAGTAAAGTCTCTGCTTTTTAATACACTGCCTGCGTTGGTCATGGCTTTTCTTCCAAAGAGCAGGCATCTTTTAATTCCATGGCTGCAGCCACCTTCTGCAGTGATTTTGGAGCCCAAGAAAATAAAGTCTCTCACTGTTTTCATTTTTCCCGCATCTATTTGCCAAGAAGTGATGGGACTGGATGCCGTAAGCTTAGTTTTTTGGGTGCTGGCTTTTAAGCCAGGCTTCTCACTCTCCTCTTTCACCTTCATCCAGGCTCTTTAGTTCCTCTTCACCTTCTGCCGTTACAGCGGCATCCCCTGCATGTCTGACCAGCAAAGCGGATGCCTGCAGCGGAGAGAAGCCCTTGCGCTTGGACAGACCCCGACTGGCTCACGTGGAAAGAGCGCGAGCGAGAGGCTCCCCTGGAGGGCGGGCCGTGGGCAGACAGGGCCTCCGCTGCTGCCGTCTCTGCGCGTGTCCCCTCCGTGTGCATGCCCAGTCGAGTCCGGTTCCGTAACCCTTTGGACTGTAGCTTGCCAGGCTCCTCTCACATTTTTCAGGCTGCTGGTCTTTACTACTAAAATAAAACCTCCATTTTTTCAGAGGAAATGTCCCTGGGGTCACACAGGGTGGAGCGGCCTGCGGGCTGGACTGTGCTGTGAAGGAGGGCCCTGGGCTGGGACCCTCTCAGAAGTCCCACGGCACCCATGGGTCCCGCCGGCAGCAGGATGGAGGCCAGGAGAAGAGGCCTGTTTGGAGCCTCCTTAAGCAGCCGGCTGCTCTCAGCCGAGCCCGGGCCCCAGCCTCAGCCCCACCAGGAGCTCGGTGCCTCAGGGCTCACTAGCCAGGTCGGTGAGTGGATGTGGCTGTGTGCTGTGCAGGGTCAGGGGCTCCAGAAACAGCCAGCAGCGGTGTTGACCACATGGAGCCTGCCTGGCCAGACGCACACTCAGCCCGGGGTCCTGGATGGGGCCTGGCCGGTGAGGGTGACAGGAGGAGCCAGGCTGGGCTCCCAGGGCAGGCCCTGCACCGTCTCCAGCCCCTCCTGTTGGGGACCCTCTGGCGGCCCCAGGGTTACCCCCCACCCCAGGCCAGACAGGTCCCAGAGGCGGTGGGGTCACAGTGGGGTCACAGAGGCATAGCAGGCCGTGGGGCTGGACCAGCCTTTGTGCCCAGCGCTGCCCTGGGGTCCCAGGGGACCGATAGACAGTGGACACACCAGACAGGAGGGCGAGGGGTATGAGCGGCACCTCCCCACGTGCAGGACACGCTCGTCCCACTGCGCCCTGGCTGGGCCCCAGTGCGGGCAGGACCCTGGGACGGCACTGCCTGCAGAGGGGCCCAGAGGCCAGCTCTGGCCTTGCCTGGCCGCGCAGCATTGCTCTCCCCCTCCAGGTGCGAACACCTGCCTGGGCCCCCTCCATAGGTGCCCTGAGGGTGTGGCAGCTGGGAGAACCGGCCCCCCCAGCCCCTCAGAGAGGGGGATGGGCCTCTGTATTAGAGACCCCAGCCACCGGGAGTGGCAGTCCTCCCACCCCAAGTCCTGCTAGGGTTGGGCCAGACTTGGGGTGGGAGGTGGGCAGAAGGCATCTGGGATTAGGTCCCAGCAAGGAGGAGGCAGGGGCGGGCAGCTGGGTTCTTCCCAGTGGTGCCTGGGCAGACGGGCCAGATTGCCTGCCTCACCCCAGGTCCCTTCAGGCAACCATAGACGGGGGAAAGCAAGCGCTGAGGACAGAGCGGGGAAGAGGCCTGTCAGGAGCTGAGGACTGGCTCCAGCCACTGCAGAGCCCGGGAGGCCTGGCGCTGGAGACAGGGCCTCGGGGACATCTGCGTGGGGCAGGTACCCGAGACCCCAGGTGGGGAGGGAGGGCTCCTTCCCGACAGACAGACCGCTCCTCCAGGCACCGGTGTCCCCGGGGAGGCTCTTCCCAGGAGTGCCTTCCCCCCGGCCCAGGCAGCCTTTCAGGGCCTGCAGGGCAGGCCGCAGCCCTCAGACCCGAGGAAAGAGTCTTAGAGGAAAGGGGCTGTGAACAGGAGGGAGACGTCCATATGGACCAGCAGGGCGCACAGAAGCCACTGTGTCCTGGGGGGGTGAAGGGAGACGGAACTCGGGATGTTATTAAAATTCTGGTAGTAGGAATGAGTAATTAATGAGAGAGTAGCAAAATAAATTTCAAGAAATCTCCGCCAAAGGCAGAGAAGAGGAGACACAAGAAAATTAGAGGTTCTTCCAGGATGTCCAGCGTCCCCAGGAGCAGAGAGTCCAGGGGCGCCTAGCGGACCTCTCCTGTCGGTCCCTCCTCTGGCACCTGCATGCTGGCAGGGGAGGCCCCCAGGAGAGGAGCAGAGTCCCAGCTGCCGTCAGGAGGCAGGTCAGGTGGTTCAGAGCACGCAGCACCACGGGAAGGACCATCCTCGTCACCCCTGGGGATGGATCCTCACCCACAGCCAGGCTCCTAGCCAGGCCGAGGGCCCGTGAAGATGCTCGCAGACAGCCAGGAGCAGCAAACATCCCCCCTTGCAGTTACTCTCAGGAAGCTCGTGGAGGATGTGCTCCTCTAGAGTCAGCGGGAGACCGAGAAGGTGAAGGCTTTGAGGTCAGGGGTGCAGGATGCACCGGGGAGAAGCGGGGCAGGAGGCGCTGGGCTCGTCCTGCGCCGCCGGGCTGGAGAGCAGCTGTCCAGACCGAGACAGGTGGGCAGAGGCTCAGGGGTGGGGGGCGGCTGCCCCTGGGAGCAGGCAGCCCTCCTCAGCTTGTGTGAGCATCCTGGGGAGGGCTGTGGTGCTCACTCCCATTCCGGATGGCTTTGTAAGGAATCCAGCAGGGAAGAAGTGGTGTCACTTTTTTTTTCTTTACTCTTCCCCCTCTTTAGACAGGATAATTTTTAGCATGCTTAGTTGCTAAGTCATGTCCGACTCTTTGCAACCCCCAAAATGGTAGCTCACCGGGCTCCTCTGTCTATGGGATTCTCCAGGAAAGAATACTGGAGTGGGCTGCCATTCCCTTCTGCAGGGGATCTTCCTGACCAGGGACCAAACCCAGGTCTCCTGCATTATAGGCGGATTCTTTACAGGCTGAGCCACCAGGGAGGCCCTAATTTCCATAGATCTGTCTTCAAATTCCCTGACTCTTTAATCTGCCGCCTCCGGTCTGCTGTCAAGCCCAGTTGGTGGGTGCTCCATTTCAGTTCTCGCCCTTTCACGCTTTTTATTGGAGAACTGCCATTCAGTTCTTCTAGTTCAGTTCTCCTAGTTCTTCTTAGTTGTTGTGGTTTAGTCCAGCTCTCCTGCAGCCCCAGGGCCCGCAGCCGCTGCTTCCTCTGTCCACGGGATTTCCCAGGCGGGAATACTAGAGCAGGTTGCCGCTTGCTTTTCTAGGGATCTTCCTGATCCAGGGATCGAACTCACATCTCCTGCCTTGGCAGGTGGATTCTTTCCTGCTGAGCCATCAAGGGTCCCCATTCTTGTACGTAGTTTCACGTGGTTTCCATTTCTGCCTGTTTCCTGAAGATCGTATTATTCTGTAACTTTTTGAGCATGATTTTCATTTGTCCTTTGAACACAGTTATAATAGTTGTGCTAGACTGTTTGCTAAGCCCGACCTCTGAGCCGCCTTCGGGTTGCTTTCCGTCATGGGCTTTCCTGTGTTCTTCCCCTTACCTGTGGGTCATACTTTCCTTTGTGATTTTCATAGTATCTACTGAACATCGTGAATGATACATTGTAGGGACCCTATTCTGTTACCTTCATCTGAAGAATGCTGAGTTGTTCTAGTGAGCAGGCAGCTTCTGATTACCTTGAGCTGGTGAAGGGGGCATAACTTGGCATTCCATTCAGTCAGTTCAGTTCAGTCACTCAGTCGTGTCTGACTCTGCAACCCCATGGACTGCAGCACACCAGGCCTCCCTGTCCATCACCAACTCCCGGAGCTTGCTCAAACTCTTGTCCATCAAGTCGGTGATGATGCCATCCAACCATCTCATCCTCTGTCGTCCCCTTCTCCTCCTGCCTTCAATCTTTCCCAGCATCAGGGTCTTTTCCAATGAGTCAGTTCTTTTCCTCAAGTGGCCAAAGTATTGGAGTTTCAGCTTTAGCATCAGTCCTTCCAATGAATATTCAGGACTGATCTCCTTTAGGATGGACTGGCTGTATCTCCTTGCAGTCCAAGGGACTCGAGTCTTCTCCAACACCACAGTTCAAAAGCATCAATTCTTCAGTGCTCAGCTTGCTTTCTGGTCCAACTCACATCTGCACGTGGCCGCTGGAAAACCGTAGCTCTGACTAGATGGACCTCTGTTAGGGTAGATCTTTATCTTGGAGAGGTTCAACCTGCAAAGCGCCCCATGGACTTGCTGGGGCTCAGGGGCCTGGTCACATGGCTGGGTGGGCAGCGTGGGTCTACAGTGGGTCTCGCTCGCTGTGGTCCCTGGGGTGGACCCCTGAGTGAGCGGCGCCGCTTGATCACTCGTGTCTCTGACGAACTCTTGGCCCAGGGTCAGCTGCTTCTGGGAGCTCTGGGGGTCCTGCATTCTCACCTGCACTTCTGGCCCCAACGGCCGCCTCCAGCTGGTGCCTGGGCCGCAGACTCCTCTACTCAGCAGGAAGCTCTGCTCGCCAGGTTCCAGGTCGGTGGTCATAGCTGGGCTACTGCCACCAGCTGGGAACCAGCCCATCCCTCCCCAACCCTGGGCATCGCTCGATGGCAGAAAGCATATTTGCACGTGGCCTCTCGTCCAAAAGCCGGCCTGAAGCGTGTCCAGCGGACCCTGTTTGCAGCGGGAGTTGCTCTGGCCTGGAGCAAGTGGACAAGGCAGAGAAGCTCCTGGAGTTTGCGCCAGCTCAGCTGGGCTCTGCTCGCGGCTCCTGTGAAGACTCGGCGGGAATCCTCCAGGCTCCTGGGGTGGGGGCGGTTCTCACCTTGAGCTCGGTCAGTCAGTGTATGACGGGGGTCAGGAAACAGCTGTATCAGCCTGTTCCAGCATCAGGGTCTTTTCCAATGAGTCAGTTCTTTTCCTCAAGTGGCCAAAGTATTGGAGTTTCAGCTTTAGCATCAGTCCTTCCAATGAATATTCAGGACTGATCTCCTTTAGGATGGACTGGCTGTATCTCCTTGCAGTCCAAGGGACTCGAGTCTTCTCCAACACCACAGTTCAAAAGCATCAATTCTTCAGTGCTCAGCTTGCTTTCTGGTCCAACTCACATCTGCACGTGGCCGCTGGAAAACCGTAGCTCTGACTAGATGGACCTCTGTTAGGGTAGATCTTTATCTTGGAGAGGTTCAACCTGCAAAGCGCCCCATGGACTTGCTGGGGCTCAGGGGCCTGGTCACATGGCTGGGTGGGCAGCGTGGGTCTACAGTGGGTCTCGCTCGCTGTGGTCCCTGGGGTGGACCCCTGAGTGAGCGGCGCCGCTTGATCACTCGTGTCTCTGACGAACTCTTGGCCCAGGGTCAGCTGCTTCTGGGAGCTCTGGGGGTCCTGCATTCTCACCTGCACTTCTGGCCCCAACGGCCGCCTCCAGCTGGTGCCTGGGCCGCAGACTCCTCTACTCAGCAGGAAGCTCTGCTCGCCAGGTTCCAGGTCGGTGGTCATAGCTGGGCTACTGCCACCAGCTGGGAACCAGCCCATCCCTCCCCAACCCTGGGCATCGCTCGATGGCAGAAAGCATATTTGCACGTGGCCTCTCGTCCAAAAGCCGGCCTGAAGCGTGTCCAGCGGACCCTGTTTGCAGCGGGAGTTGCTCTGGCCTGGAGCAAGTGGACAAGGCAGAGAAGCTCCTGGAGTTTGCGCCAGCTCAGCTGGGCTCTGCTCGCGGCTCCTGTGAAGACTCGGCGGGAATCCTCCAGGCTCCTGGGGTGGGGGCGGTTCTCACCTTGAGCTCGGTCAGTCAGTGTATGACGGGGGTCAGGAAACAGCTGTATCAGCCTGTGAGAAGTTCGACAGTAACGCCCAAGGCTTGTGGGATTGGTGGCCTGAGGGGCAGCAGAGCGGGTTGGGGAGCAGGCGGCACAGAGGGCGGGTGCGGTCCCCTCGATCCAGGCCTGTGTCAGGACCCGGGTCTAAACAGAGGCGCTGCGACAGTCTCGTGATACAAACCACACCTCAGATGAGGACACACTGGCCCGTCTCCCTGAGTGTGGGGGGAGCCTGCTGGCCTCCTGGGAACGGCCGTGCTTTGTTGCCAGCCTGGATGGCTTAGAGCTGGCTGCACCCATGGGCAAACTCCAGTAGGGAAGTTGCGGCCGCCGAGCCCTGCCTCCCAACCATAGAGGCGGGTCCTGCGTGGCTGCCCTTCAGGGTCTCTCCCTTGTGTGTGGAGCCTGCACCCTGACTGCCCGTCTCCACTGGTCTCCAGCAGCTCCTGCATCTTCCCTGAGAATGGATCCTGGAGACCCCGAGGAGCAGCCTGCTGCCACTAACCCTGCCGGCGAGCCCGCTGCAGGTGAGTCCTGCGGGTGAGCGCGTGCCCCTCACGGCCCCAGGTCCAGCTGGGCAGTGCAGGGCGGGCCGTGGGGTCTCTGCACGGGGCAGGGACACCAGGTGCGAGGCATCGGGGCGGCGCGGGCCTGGGTGTGGGCGGGGCCAGGCCGCTGGCTGCTGCCGTGGCCTCCTGCCCCGGGGCCCTGGGCGCACCTCCCGTCGCCTGGGAAACGTGACCCTGTGGTCCCATGGTGGCCTGCCTGCTGGCCACTTGCCTGATGGCTAACACTGAAGGTCAGCCGTGACTGGACAGAAACTTCTGGCAGAAGGACGGAACCCATGTGTGGGTGGGGCCGGGTGTGCAGGGGCAGGGGGATTTCTCTGGAGCCTTCACTGCGCCCCACACCAAATACGGACACAAGGCCTCTCGTCCATCTGGCCGAGAAGGCGGGAGCAGGGGCACCCACACTGGCCCCCACGTGGCCCCCAGCCCCAAGACAGCCGAGGCTCTTGGCCCTGGATTCTCCCCCAGAAACCCTGAACTCCTCTCGGGCGGCGTCTGTGGGCTCAGCGGGGCTTGCTTTCTGCGTATCTGCTGTGTCTGGTGATGTTGGGGGGCAGACGCAGGGCCTCGTGAAGCCTGCTGTGAAGCCCCCCTAGAAAGACAGACGGTGACACGGGAGAGGAGGCCAAGGCTGGGGAGGCAGGGGCCCCTCCCAGGCCGAGACCCTGTGTCCAGCTGGAGAGTGGCCCCCTTCCTGCCACCCTGAGCGTCCTGAGCAGCTGTCTCCGTGCTGGGCTGGGTCCCCGAGTGGGCACGCTATGGGAGGGGAGCCTCCAACACATGGGCAAAAGGGCAGCGCCTTCGGCTGGTGATGTGGCGGAGCTCTGGTGCAGCCTCTGCGCCCACACACCCAGGGCCCGTGGCGTCTCCCCAGGGTCCTCTCGGTCACACGTGCGGCTCCAACAGACCCTCCAAGGGGGCACCAGCAGGTGTCTTTACACTAACCTAACAGACGGACTCCATTGCTGCCCAAGAGTCCTCAACAGGAGCACCAAGCTATCCCCAGAGGCCCTCATTACGCGACGCCTTTGGGCCCTAAAGCCCACCCTGTTGGGAAAGGGGATAAGACACAGGCCCCCCCAGTCAGACACGGTCCCCCCATCACA
>SJYC01003019.1:0-10048 GCA_006408675.1 Madoqua kirkii | reverse complement strand
AGGGAGCCCCTCTGTGTGTGTGTGTGTGTGCGTGCATGTGCATGTGTGTGAGAATGTGCGCACACATGAGTGTACGTGTGTGCGTGTGCGTGAGTACACACACGTGTGTGCACGCACGAGTGTGCATGTGTGTGAGCGTGCATGTGCGCGTGCATGAGTGCGTGCATGTATGCACGTGTGTGCGTGCACACATGAGTGAGTGTGCATATGCGTGTGCATGTGTGTGGGTGCACACACATGAGTGTGTGTGCATGTGTGTGAGAATGCACACACATATGAGTGTGCATGTGTGTGAGTATGTGCACACATGAGTGTGCATGCGTGTGTGCATGTGTGTGCCTGCATGTGCCTGTGCCTGTGTGTGTATGTCTCTGCGTATGAGACACACAGGGTGTCACTTATGCATGGGCATCTGGAAGAGGGGCTTCCTTCCACCTCCCTGGGAGTGGGTGAGGGGCAGCGGTGCTGAGGCTGCCCAGGCTCCCTGGGCACCTGTCTGTCAGCAGGCAGCAGTGTTGGTCCCACGTCTGGGTGCCCTGTCCTGGCGCCACTCAGCCCTGACCATCTCACTTGAGAGTCGGGCCTTGGCTCTGGCGGCAGGTCTCCCCAGGCGCTCCCTGCCCTGGAGCCGTGGGCCAGCACTCCCACGTCTGGGTTGGCTTTCTCATCCGTAAAGTGGGGCTGATTCTCTGGGGGCTGCTGAGACTTCAGCTGCTTCGGGGTGGACGCACGGCGCGTGACTGCCATTGCTCTCATGTGTGAGAAAGGAGAGACACAGGTGGAGCAACAAGTGTGCAGAAGGGGAGGGAAAGTGGGGGGATCCTCAGGGTTAGATTTAACGGCAGATATCAGCTTAAATAATGATTTTTTAAAAGATGTTCTCATTCTGTGACCTGAAAGGGTTCAGAAGCAGTGACACCCTGTAGGAATGAGCACATCCAGCAACGAGATCTTGGGTCCTAGAGACCATTCCCCGCTAAAAGAAACAAGGGCTCTGTGGGGAAGAAGCTAAGAATGAAAACAGTAATTGAGTGTAAAAGATGGTGAAGTGAAGTCACTCAGTCGTGTCCGACTCTTTGCGACCCCGTGGACTGTAGCCCACCAGTCTAACAGAGCACAGTAGCTTGGATTTGTAAACCTGCATGAGTCTCGGCTCAGATGGCTTCACTAGTGAATCCTTCAAACATTTAAGGAAGAGACCGTACCAGTCTGACAAAAATCCTTTCAGAGACTATTAAAAAAAAAGAGCACATCCCACCATGTTTTATGCAGAAAGATGGGGAGGAAAGGGTTCCTTTACACTGGTGTGCCAGCTAATACACGGAAAGGAACAATTAGGTTCAGAGTAACCATCCTGTAACTCCCAATAAGATAATTGGTTTAGGCACAGATCATAAAGAGATGCTAAGACAGGAAGATACAAATACAGATCGCCCATATCGGAAATGAAAAGGATAACATCACTACAGACTCTACAGACAGTAAATGATAGTAAATGTTTACAACAATGCAAATATATTTGACAGCTTAGATGTCATAGACCAAATTCTTGCAAAGCATAGTTGACAAAACCAAAAAATGGAAAATTTGAGTAGTCCTTTGTAGTCATTCACTTAGTCGTGTCCAGCTCTTTGCAAAACCATGGACTGCAGCACGCCAGGCGTCCCTGTCCTTCACCATTCAATTAAATAAATTGAACGGTAATTTAAAACTTTGCCACAAAAAAACTTTAGGCTAAGTTGGCTTCACTAGTGAATTCCTTCAAACGTTTAAGGAAGAGAGCATATCAGTCTTACAAAAACTTTTTTCAGAGACTATAAAAAGAAAGCACATCCTGGTATGTTTTATCAGCTAGTTTAAGCCTTGGTACTGAAACTTGAAAAGGACATTAGGAGAAAGAAAAGCTACCATCCAGTTCATCTCATGAGCACAGATGCAAAAATACTAAAAAAGGTTATCAGTCAAATTGGTTGACCTATTAAAGTGTTAATCAAGAAAAATGAACATACAAGCTCAGAGTGTGAGATAATATCAGCAAATTCACATCTGATAAAGGACTGTTACCCAAAATACAGAAAGTTCTCTTAAAACTCAGCAGTAAGAAAACAACCTGATTTAAAAGATGGACCAAATCCCAAATAGACGCCTCACCAGAGAAGATACATAGATGATGCGTAAGCCCGTGAGAAGATGCTGTGCATCATATGTCATCAGGGCAGTGCAGACTGAATCATGAACACACACCCCATTAGAATGCACCGAAGCTGACACCACGCACCCCTGTTAACATGCATAGAAGCTGACGTGCCCGAACGTTGGTGAGGACGTGGAGCAACTGAAACTGTCACCACCACAGGTGGGGGTGCAAAACAGTGTGGCCGCTTTGCAGACAGTTTGGTGGTTTCTTACAAAAGTAAGCGCATTCTCATGTCATACCAAGCCACCGTGTTCCTTGGTATTTTCCCAAAGGCACTGAAAGCCCCCGTCCACTCAGAAGCCTGCGCCTGTGTGCTCAAGGCAACGCTGTCCGGAGTTGCCAAGGCCCGGGGGGACCAGGACGCCCTCCAGTGGCTGACATGTGGGCGAGCTGAGTCGCGTCAGTCATGCCTGACTCTGTGACCCTGTGGACTGTAGCCCACCGGGCTCCTCTGTGCATGGGGTTCTCCAGGCAGGAATGCTGGAGTGGGTTGCCATGCCCTCCCCCAAGGGATCTTCCCAACCCAGGGATCAAACCCACATCTCTTACATCTCCTGCACTAGCAGGCAGGTTCTTTACCACCAGCGCCACCTAAGAAACCCCCAGTAGCTGGAGGGATGAGTAAACTGTGGTCCAGCAAGACAGCTGAATACTGTTCAGAGCTAGAAGGATGTGTGCCGCTAAGTCGTGAAAGGATACATGGGAAGCTTAGGTGAAGATTACAAAGTGAGAGGAGATCCCTGCTGCACGGCAGTCTGGGAGGGGCCACACTGCAGACAATTGCAGGATGAGCGTTGTGGCTTGGGGCTGGGGCTGGGGTCTCAGGTTTGCACATACACGTGGGTCCGTCAGATGTGCCTGTGCGCGTGCCTCCGTCAGGTGTGCACATATGTGTGTGTCAGGTGTGCATGTATGCGTGTGGGTCCACCAGGTGTGCACGTATGCGTGTGTCCATCAGGTGTGCCCACATGTGTGTCTCCATCAGGTGTGCCCGTGCGTGTGTCCGTCAGGTGTGCCCGCACATGTGTCTCCATCAGGTGTGCCCGTGCGTGTGTCCATCAGGTGTGCCCGCATGTGTGTCTCCATCAGGTGTGCACATATGCGTGTGTCAGGTGTGCCCGCGTGTGTGCCTCTGTCAGGTGTGCCTGTGTGCGTGCCTCCATCAGGTGTGCACGTATGCGTGTGTCCGTCAGGTGTGCACGTATGCATGTGTCAGGTGTTCATGTATGCGTGTGGGTCTGCCAGGTGTGCATGTATGCATGTGTCCACCAGGTGTGCACATACGTGTGCCTATCAGGTGTGCCCGTGTGTGTGCCTCCGTCAGGTGTGCCCATGCATGGACTCGTCAACTGTGCACCCTTCGTAGGTCCGTCAGGTGTGCCCGCACGCGTGCCTCCACCCGCTGTGCCCGTGCACCGGGTCTCTGGCCTGTCCCGCTGCTCTGTCTCCTGGCTGGCCGCTGTGGCCTTGCAGCAGCCCCGAGTCAGACGGAGGAGCCTCCCATGCTTTTCTTCTCCGTCAAAGTCGTTCTTGTCTTATTCTGGACCCGCTGCATTTGTATATGGATTTCAGAATCAGTTTGTCAGTTTCTACCCCAAACAGCTGCCTGTGCAGAGGGGCCCATCAGGGCTTGGGGACCTCTGGTAGCCTGCCCACAGCCCAGAGGCAGTAGAAGGGCACGTGACGAGTGTGAAAGCTGTAACCAAGAACTTGGGAGAGATTCCGTGTCCAGAATACACCGCACAGCTGTGCAGAGAGCGCCTTCAGGACTCAGAGCAGACTTGTCCATAGGAACGTGACCGCAGGACGGGACTGAAGCTCTCAGTAAAGTATTTGGAAGATAAACCTGAAGATCCTTCCTAGCCTTTCCAAAGAAGGAAAATCAGAGAGGAAAGGGGTTTTTTATTAAAAAAAAAAAAAAGCCAACAGATTCTGTCAAGAACACTCAGCATCCAAATAATGGGGATTCCAGAAAGAAAGAGGCTGCTGCTGCTAAGTCACTTCAGTCATGTCTGACTCTGTGCGACCCCCTAGACGGCAGCCCACCAGGCCTCCCCGTCCCTGGGATTCTGCAGGCAGGAACACTGGAGTGGGTTGCCATTTCCTTCTCTAAGGCATGAAAGTGAAAAGTGAAAGTGAAGTCGCTGAGTTGTGTCCAGCTCTTCCCAACCCCATGGACTGCAGCCTACAGGCTCCTCTGTCCATGAGATTCTCCAGGCAAGAGTACTAGAGTGGGGTGCCACTGCCTTGGGAAATGTGGAGGAATTCACTCCAGACACAGTCCTGAGAGGATGGGGAGAGACCCACACCAAGGACCAGGACCTTGAACCTTCAGAAAGAGCAGGAGTCAGGCCCTGGGTTCCTGGAGCAGCGAATGCCCAGTGCAAGGGGAGAGTCGCTTCAGACTATCAGTCCAGTGTGAGTGGAAGGGCACCATCCCCAGGTCCGCTGCTGGCCTCTGGGAGCTGCCCGCAGAGTCACTCTGCCACAGCCTGGAGGTACAGCGCGGCCCAAGCAGGGAGGGGCCGTCCCTTTGCGGTGGGGAGGGGAGTGACTCGTCCTCAGGACGGGTGGCCAAGGCAGCAATCAGACCAGCAAGCGTGAACCCAACTCTGTGAAAGCAGCTGGTGCCCGACGAACTGGACCAAGGGTGCCATTGTCTGGGGAGGGGAGCCTTCCATGGTGAGGCCTCCGCGCAGAATGCCTAGAGCTGAGTCCTCCAGACGTCACAGTGCAAGATGGTTCTTAGAAACACGGGGCAGATCTGAGCCATGTCAGAATTGTTGAGCAGGGGACTGTGATGGGCTGCCTTCCTCTGAGCCTTGTAGGAAAACTTGGCTTCTGAACTGTGTACACGTATGTTGGTGAAAATTAAGACCTTGAAATGCATCAGCTGAGAGAAGGCAGTGCCGACCAGAGCCGTGTGTCTCCCGCAGGCGGTACCCACAGGCGCCCCTGCGGCTGGAGAGGCTGAGCCCCAGGGCCCTGGGCCGGCAGGTGCTGCGGCTGCTGGAGCAGTTCCGCCTGGACCCCGGTGAGTGAGCCCCCCACACACTGCTTGGGGGCGGGAGCTGGGTGGGCACTGCTAGGGTTCCGGGGCCCACTGCCCCACCCCGCATTCAGTCTGGTCGGCGTCCCTTCCGGTCTCTTTGCTGCCCTTAGCGGCCTCTCTGCCCTTCGGGCTGCCCCTGGGGAGTCTGGGCCTCGTGGGTGAGGACCACGGAGCCTGCACGCGTTCTGCGTCTCAGGGGCAGACTTACTGACTTTGGCTTCACTTCATGAGATCGTGGAAGCTCTTCTCGCTTCCGGTCTGTGAGTGTTCATCGGAAACGGAGGTGGAATCACGTCGGGTCCCCTTTGTGCACGTCTTGGGGAGATGCCGTGTGTTCCCCCTTCTGGTCCGTTACTGTGGTGGATTGCGTGGACTGACTGCGTGACGTGAGGTGGTCCTCGGGTGTCTGCATGGCCAAGTTTCCGCCAGGTTGCGTTGCCCTCTACACTACCAGGTCTGGCTTGCCAACCTTGCTTCACCTTAAAGGACTTTGCATCTGTGCCCGTAGCTGAAGCTGGACTCAGACTTCATCTTCCTGAGGCGTCTGTTGCTGGCTTTGTGTACAAGGTGACGCTGGCCTCTGAAAACACAGTGGATGTCCTTTCTTTTCACGGAGGATGTTTGTAAAGTTGGAATTCTTTCTTCCTGAGAAGTTTGGTGGAAATGACCTGTGAATCTCGATTGCCTTTCCATATGGAAACAGGACTCTTGACTCAGCTGTGGTTTTCTCAAGGACTTGGTCTGTTTCGCTGTGGTTCCAAATGCGCAGCCCTAAGGTGTCCCTAGAGCCCTTTCTTTCTTACGGCCGCGGCACTTCCCGCGGTGCGCTTCTGGCGCAGCTCCTCTGCGGCCGCCTGTGGGTGTGCGCTCGGGTGGTTTCCGTGCCTCTGCTCTTGCGGATGAAGCCGCAGTCAGCGTAGGGGTGCAGATGTCTCTCTGAGGTTTTGGTTCCACAGCCTGTGAATGAACACCCACAAGTGGAATCGCTGGATCGCATGGTAGTTCCAGCTTTAATTTTTTCTGAGGAGACTCTGCCGTGTTTCCCGCAGTGGCCGCGGTGATTTGCATTCCCGTCAGCAGAGCACAGCGCAGCTTCCCTGGCGGTGCAGTGGTTAAGACTCTGCACTTCCACCACAGAGGGCACAACCTTGACCCGTGGTAGAGGAGCTATGATCCTGTAGGCTGAGCAGCCAAAAAGAAGGAAGCGCAAGGACTCCCCTTTCCCCACACCCTCACCGGCTAGTTGTTTGTTGGTTTTGATGTGGGTTCTCAGGGCTGTGAGGTGGCGCCTCTTGTACTTTGACTTGGTTCCCTGGAGGTTAGGGATGCTGAGCATCTTGGCCTGCTGGCCATCTCTGTATCTTCCTTGGGAAAATGTCTCTTTAGTTCCTCTGCTCATTTTTTAAGTTCAGATTATTTGGGCTTTTTTTGCTGCTAAATTCTATGAGTTCTTTACATAGTTTGACTATTAACCTCTTATCTAGACATAGTTTCCAAATATTTCCTCCCACTCCAGAGGTTTCCTTTCCTTGGTTGCTACTGATCCTGTTGCCCTGATTTTGGTGTTTTGATCCTGTCCATTGTGCGCCCTGCTCAGCCCGCTCCACTGAATCTCAGGCCTGCTTTCTTCTTGAGTATATACCCCAAGTTCAGTAGGTATTACTTTTATCATTGTTCAGCTCAAGATTTACTTTCCATTGTAATCCTTTTCTTTTACCTGTAAAGGAACTAGCAGTGTGCTTGTCCTTTCCAGGCCGTGACATTTCTGTTCTCCCTCCATCTCACTGTGATTAGAGGCCATGCTTGCTGTGATGTCAGCCCTCTGACTGGGCTGAAATGTGTTGTTGAGAAGAAATCTAGCTTCTCACCTTTGGAAGCAGTCTCTCCTCCTCTGGACACTTTTAGTATTTTCTCTTTTGTCTTTGGTGTTCTGCAGTTTCACTGTGAGGAGACTCGTTGGAGGCTTCTCTTTATTGTTTTTACTTGGGATTTATGGGACTCTGGCATCTATGGACAGGTGTCTTCAATCTGTCCTGGGAGTTTTCAGTCACTGTTTCTTTGGATATCGCCTGTGCCCCCTACCTTGCTCTGGTCTCTTCTTTGCATATCTGTTGAGTCCGTGCAGTTTTTGCTGTGCGGCTGCCCTCCTGGTGTGGGCCTCTGAGTGGACAGACACTGTGCCCTCTGTGGGAGGACAGTCAGACATGGTGCAGGGTGGGGACTGCTCGCCCCTCTGCCCTGAGTGCACTCAGCCCTCTCTTCCTGGGCCTGGATCTGGGTGGAGCCCCCAGGCATCTGGCAGAGTCAGCAGGACCCACCCGAGGTGGGTGGCTGAGTCTGGCTCACCTGCACCTTTCCCTTTAAAAGATCTGTTTCCCAGAGGAGCGTATGGGCTTAGATGAACCAGGCAGTACCGAGGAGGCCTGAGGGCGAGACTGTATCCATAGGCTTTTGACAAAGTATCTTATTGGCAAAACGATGTGTAACACTGTAGAAACGTCAGGAAAGCTGGTTTCTGTCTCCACTGGAGGGAGACTTAATTCTGCAACAGTTCTGGCTGCCTTTCCCCCCCTTCCTGGCCATCCGCTCCTGCCGCAAGCAAGCCATTCATCCATGCCTCCCTCCTGCAGTCTTGTCCCCAGCAGCCTCTGGGGCACGGGTCTGGAGCCCTTCGCATCCTGCATTCCTGCCCCGGCTGGAAAGGGGAGAGAAGGCTGCCGGGTGGTGGGCAGGCCCTGGCCCCAGGCAGCCCTGACCTCTGCATTCCTGGACAGCACCCCTGCAGTGAGGGTGCTCCCCGAGCTGGCCGCAGGGTGCTCGCTGGGGCGGCCACACCCCTCCAGAACGGGGTCCTGGTCAGGGTCTGGTGGAGGCCTGCAGGTAGGCAGACTCTGTGGTCAGCACCCCCCCAGACCACCAGGCTTCAAGGGCAGCTGGCCACAGGAGGGAGAAGCAGCAGCTGGTAGGAGGACGGGGTGAGGGACAGTGGGCACCCTTCCTGGGCCCCCTTGGACTCTGAAGGTGAAGCTGACAGGTCAGCATAGTTTGTAAACACAGAGCAAGACGAGCCCCTTTCTCAGGAAACTCATGTTGGGGCGTGGGGAGAAACAGAAGCTCCAGCTGCCTGGAAAAACTGCAGGGAAGCCCCAGGAGGTGGCGATCCGGGAGACCCTGAGGGAGTGCCAGCTGGGCTCTGGCGCCTGGCCTGGGGCGGGGCGCCTTCCTTTACAGCCAGCGTGGAGGCCTCTTAGTGGGGTGGGGGGGGTGGGCAGGAAGACAGTGGGAGCCCCCCAGCCCGCACTCGCTTGTCCACCCAGCCCGGCCGGAGCCCACCCTCTCTTTCAGCCCTGTGTCCCAACGTGGCCACTCAGCAGCGCCTGGCTGCCCTGCGGTGCCTGTGTTACAAGCGGCTGGTGGAGGTGCGTGGCCCGGGGCGGGGCGGAGGGAGCCGAGCGGAGGGAGCCGAGCGGAGGGAGCCGAGCGGGGCCTGCTCTCTGCTTCCGGAGCTGCTGATAGGAAAGCTCACACTGGTGTCCACTTTTGCAGAGAAGCATGTCCCAGGAGAGCTGGGCTGAGCTGGTGCAGGTGAGTTCGGAGGTCCCAGCACATGATGACCCCCGTGGGGCAGGGTGGGGCACAGTTGGAACTGCCAGGAGTCCAGGATCCTCCCCCGCCACCCGTGGACAGAGCTCCCAGGTGCTAGAGGGAGAGAGGTTCACCAAGAGAAGATTCTAGACTGTCCTCGGGTGCCCTGCTCGCCATCACTCTGTGATCCGAGGCCTGGGGCGCCCACAGACCCTGAGAAGGAGGCAGCTGCCCCTTGGGGTGATACGGGGACACAGAGGGCCAGACTGGAGGTCCAGTCCCAGGCCAGGGGCTGCCGTCCCCTCAGGACAATGGCCTGCAGCCTGTGTCCCCAGTCCTAAGCTGGAGGCTGGGGTCATCATGGTGCAGAACCGTCCCCAGCTCCGGGCAAAGTGGCCTGGGGGGAAGGTGGGCTCTCGGGGTGGGGGTGGGGGGCCATGTGCGGGGCCCTCCGCAGTGGTCAGGAACCAGGGACCTCCCTGCTGAGCGCCCATGCAGGGGTCTGCCAGTGGAGGGCGGTGCTGAGCCACCCTGCCCCTGACCTCCCCCCTAGCCGAGTGACCAGCCGGGGCTGGTGAGTCATCAGAGAGGAACGCGGACCCCCAGGCAAGGCCCGGAAGGCCGGTCCCCCCTGGGTGCCAAGGCCGAGCCGGCCGGAAGGGCAGCGGACATCCTGAAGAATGTGGAGGGGTTTCCACATATTGTCGTCCACGTGGGAACCCGCAGCCTGCGGGAAGCGGCCACCGAGGCTGCTGGGGACAGAGCCGTGTGGGGAAGCGCCCCGCCTGCCGGCCGGCAGGGGCTCCTCAGGAGGGGGGGAGTCCACAGCGGCCTGTGGCCCCGAGGAGCCCCCACCCCCACCAGGACCTCAACAGGGCCTTCAGACAGATGGACAGTCAGACAGGACACGTGGCCTCATGAGCCCTCAGGGCCCCTGCCTCCCTGAAGACAGGTGGAGGCCCTGCAGCCCCTCCCTCCCCCAGCACAGTGGTGCCAAGGCTGGGGGGGTGAGCAGGTGTGCAGGGCAGATGCGGGCAGAGAGGAGGGCAAGAAGAGGGTGCCCTGGGAGGCGGCGCTGGTCCAGGCCAGCTTGATCACCGTGGGCCTCAGCCATGGGGACTGCTGGTCTCCAGAGGAAAGCCTCCTCCTTATGAAGGGCTTCAGGGCCTGAGAGGGGGAGGTGGGGGCCGGGTGTCGGGGGGGGTGGGGACCAG